>APFE031292653.1:0-12309 GCA_000404065.3 Pinus taeda
TATTAATAAGGTTCTGAAATTCATTCTCTCTTCTCAAATACTATCTCATTGCCCTGATGATGGACTCACCAAGTTAGTCTTAAACGTTGGTTTCAAAAACTACTCACAGGTTTTCCTCAAATTCAAATTAAAAAATCAAGCAGCCTGTATGGACTCCCTCTTCAAAGTATAATCAATTTTGTCTTGTCCTCTTTCTCAAGGATATGTTATTAAAATTTTAAACCCTTTGGCTCCAGCACATATTTTGTTGAAGGTAACATGCTAATATTTTGAAAACTATTCTAGTGAACATTCCCAAGAATCCCAATGTTATTGAGAATATCTTCATCGGAGCTAACTGTTCCCCTAAAGAAATCAAAATTTACATTGATCTCTTTAAGGAGTTTAAAGATGTATTCACTCGGTATTATGATGAAATTCATGGGATTGATCATGGTATTGTTCAGCATGTGATCAAGACCTACGAAAATGAAAAACTTTTGTGTCAAAATATTTACCAGGCAACATTAAGAAAGTTGTGACTATAAAGGAAGAAGTAGAGAAGCTTCTTAGGGAAGGTTTCATCTAGCTTGTTCCCTTAGCGGATTGGGTTTCAAATATACTCCTTGATGGAAAAAAAACAAGGAACAATCTATGTATGCATTGACTTTGAGGATTTGAATAAATCCTATCCAAAAGACAATTTCCCCACTTGGTTTATAAATCAGATAATTGATGATTGTGCTGGGAATGAAATGGTTTCTTTCATGGATAGATTTTCTAGGTATAATCAAATAAAAATTTCTCCTGAATATCAACATAATATAACCTTTATTTTCCCCTCAGGTATGTCTGCATATAGGAAAATTCCTTTTACCCTTAAAAATTTTGCGGCTACCTTTTAGCGGGCTATGCCATACACTTTCCATAACATCAATCATATAATTGAATCTTATTTGGATGATTTAGTTGCTTTCTCTTGAAAGAGAAAGGAACATTCGAAACATCTTTGCCTAGGTTTTGAGATATGTCATTATTATAAAATATGGTTAAACCCTAATAAGTTAATTTTCGCATTTAAATCTAGTTAATTGTTGGGATTCACCATTTCTAATGAAGGGATGCATCTTGATCCTTTCAAGGTTGAGGAAATAATGCATTTGTTCCCCCCATCAAATATTTTCCAATTTCAAAGTATCAAAGGAAAAGCTAAATTTTTAAGGATATTTATCATGAAATAGTTTGATATCACAAGAGGATTTATGTGTTTACTTAAGAAATGATTTCCATTTGTTTGGAATGAATTTGGTCAACACTCATTCGATGCCCTAAAAAAAGAATTGACCTCTACTCCTCTTTTGAGTCCACCTGATTATAGCAGGGATTTCCTTTTGTACCTTGTAGTGGTAAAATCAACTATGAGTATGGTTTTGGTTCATGAAGATGAAGCCCTTAGAGGGCATGTGATTTACTATCTAATTTGTGTCTTAGTCGATCGTGAATTTTGATATTCTCATATTGAGAAATTGTCTTTATCAACAGTTCATGTTGTTCAACAACTTCATCATTACATTGTGCTGAGAAAAACCTTTATATTAGTTTATGCCAATCCATTTCAATTTGTCCTTACTAGGCGAGCAATTGGGGGAAAATACAATAAATGTATTATTGTTTTGCAAGAATTTGATCTCAAATTTATGTCAACTAAATTGAATAAGTGTTTGGTTTTCACATAATTGATTTCATAATTTCCTCGTGAAGGAGATGGTCATGATGAAGAATCATTTATGGATGATATTTTTATTTTCTCCTCACAAAATCCTCGGTATGGAGACATCATTTTATATCTCCATACATCAAAGTTCCCTTAGTATTCTTCTAAGGAAGAACACTAAAAATTATGTCACCTAGCTAAGAGTTATTTCATTATTTGTGATAATTTATATCGTTGTTGGGTTGATTCAATTCTTAGAAGATGTTTCATCTTAGAAGAGGCTGAGTCAGTGTTGAATGACTATCACAGTGGGGCTTGTAGAGGTCATTTATCTGAGCTTTCAGCAACTCAAAAAATCTTGTGTGTCGTGTATGTTTGGCCTTTGATTTTCAAAGACTAGATAGAGGCGATCAAAAAATTCCATCCTTGTAAAGTCTATACTAAAAAAATGCATGCTCATCAAGATTTTCTTTTTCTGGTCATCATTATTGGTCTATTTTCTAAGTGGGGAATTGATTTTACTACTTGTAACTCGTTTATGGAAAAGGTACACAAGTACATTATCATAACAATAGACTATTTTATGAAGTGTGTTGAAAATATGCCCACTTTTTATAATGATGGTGAGACACCAATGCTATTCCTTTTCAATCAAGTCATTTAACATTTTGGTATCCCTAAAGAGATTGCCACTCACCATGGCAGTCACTTTTGGAATAAGATGATATCTAAGTTGGCTTCAAAACTGGTCTTTCGGTAGGAACCTTCCTCTCCTTATTATCCACAAGCTAATAGACAAGTTTAAGTTGTTAAAGAATCCCTTAAGACTAAGATGCAAAGGACGATTAGTCAAGAAAAGTACAACTGATACATCATGCGATATCATACAATATGGGAATACTGAATGCCTGTTAAGATTGCTACGATTTTCACTCCTTTTCAGCTATTTTATGGTTTGGAATCGATCTTTCCTATAGAGTGTGACATTCCATCTCTCAATTTAGCAGTTCCACTTCTTCCAGATACCTCAGGCCTTGAAGAGCACCTTATTCATTTGGAACATATCAATGAGTAGCATTGAGATGTCACCAAAATGAACGACGCCAATAAGAAAGGAGCAAAATATCAATATGACAAGTCCATATGACTTAGGATTTTATCTGAAGGTGACCTTGTCTTGGTCTATGACCAAGATAAAGACACCTAGGGGGTATGGAAATTCAAACCTATGTGGTACAATCTTTTAATTGTTAAAAGGGCCTTGAAGAAGGGTTCTTATGAATTTATTTATTTTGAAAGGAATATCTTGTCGAAGCCCAAAAATGGGATCTATCTCTAGAAGTACTATGCCTAGGATCTTGCTTAACATCTACTTTGTTTTGTAACTATTGTGCATAGTTTTAGTTTGTATCTATAGGTGTCATGGTGCTGATGGTGTTTTTGATCTTCTTTTGTATGTTTCGATGGATGATTCAATGTACTTAGGATTTGTAGATGGTGCTAGTAGATATACTCATAATTTAACTTATGTTGCTTGGGTAATACATTATCCATCTTGTTAGTTGTTGGTCACAAGAGGCACATGTATTGGTCCTACTTTGAATAATATGGTTGAGTACAATTTTGTTATTAATTTAATTTTGGAGGAAATATCTTATGGTATTGAATCATTAGTAGTTTATTTGGACTCATAATTCATTATGTCTCAATTAAATAATGTTTATCATCTAATGGATCCTTTATTACATCATCAATATCTAGGAGCAAGATTATTGCAAAGATCATTTAATTTTGCTACTTTCATTCACATTACATGATCAGATAATGCATTTGTTGATTCTATAGCTAATCAAGCATTGGATTTGCATATCAATCATTCATCAAATTAAAATCAAAACATCAAATAATCATTTTTATAGATGATCAAGTCATCGTGAAATCTCTGTATACACATAGATAAATGTGTCAAAATATTACAAAATGTGGACAAACTTCCTCAAAATTTGGGCCTAAGCCCGATCATGTCCATATCAAAAAACATCATTCATCTAAAAGCTAAGTATGTGGGCCCTACCCTAGATGATCATCCTGGTAGAAGACAATGGTATTCACCACTGAATAGAAGAGACACACCCACTCTCATGGTACTGCATCCACTCATCTCTATATAGCCTTGGGTAGGTCCTCTACTAATGCTATTAGAATTTAGAAAGTCAAATCCTCCAAGTTCCTTTATACAGTATGGAGAACTCTCTCAAACTAAGCTGCCACTCTCTCTACATCTCTGTCGTGACACCTATGCCTCGGTAGACCCTTAGGTCTCACTGGTCCCACATTTGCATCATGATCATTTAATCTTATAATGATTTGTTTTCACAAAAAAAAGATTTTATATTTCTTGAGATTATATTCAAAATAAAAAATATGTTAAAAAAATAAAAAATAAAACTTACCAATATTTCCCCATGTCGCTCCTTCAGCTAGTGCTAACTCTGGGTCCTCTCGGAAGTATCCTCCAGCATAAGAGTAATCCTTTATGGCAATGATTTGTTTCTCCCACCAGTTGAAGAACTCGTCATCAAAGGCCGTTAAAGTGACTTCGCCTCCACCAAGTCACTTGATTAGACCTTCCCATCTGGCTATCCTTTGACCGCTAGGACTATTGATGGAAGATGCTACTCTAGGTCGTAGCACAAGAATCAACTCAAAGAAAAATGAGCAGAGGATGGTGCCATAGTCAAGGCTATTTGTCTTTCCCTGTCTCACTGATGCCAATTGTTTCTTCATATTAACTAGGAGCATTGTGCACCAGTAATATAATACTTCTTTTTAGCATTCTAATGCCAAGAACATAGTTTTTCTTGGCATCTGATGTAACAAAGATGAACCTACTCTCCTAGCAATGGTATTAAGGATTATCTTGATCACTAGGTTTGTGATATGTTTTATCGGAACTTATGAATCGACTTTCTTAGTACCTAGTGCACAGTACACAATATTGTGATCAACAATATTAAGGCCTCCATGGGCCTGCCCCTTCAAATCTACTACTTCTCCCCTTTGAGAGAGTCCTGTAATGAAGTATATATCATATACTTCGATCAGTAAAGGACTTTCTTCTATGATGAATTTCTCTTGCTCTGGGTCCTAGTAATGAATCAACATTTCCAATAATCAAGCTTTAGCTCTCATATTGGGTATCATAAAGAATTTGAGCAATCACAAGTTTCTTAATCCATCCAACGATTATCGATCATCCAGAACCTCATTATCCAGATCAGTGTGGTCTCTCTCCCTCCAAATGATTGACATCAAGAAAAATTGAGGGATTTCATCTGTTAGAATTTGTTTTTTAAATCTTACTTTGCACATATGAGGCTTCTGTAAAAGACAGTTATGTATATACGTGGATTTTCTTTCATTTACTGGTGTATAGGGATTTCTATACACTTTTTAAAATCTTAGACCAATGTTCACACAGGGAAATTTTCAAAATTAAAAAGATATCTCAAAATTTCAATCTCATCTACGAATTTTTTTTATCAAATCATCGAGTTTGAGGCCATGAATTACCTAGATCTTATGTTTGTCTGATTTGTTGGTGGGATTGGTCAGACTGGTTTTGCCCAAATTTTCTCCAAAAGTCCTCTTCTCAACACTTGGATGGTGAAAATGAAATTGGGTATGTCAAAAGCTCTATTTTATAGTAAACAATTAAAACCCACTTTTTAAAAGTTCAGTTTTTAACTTTATTATTTTATTTTATGAACTTTTGACCTTTCCTTGGAGTGTTGGTAAAGGTTCTTTTCAAGGTGATGAAGACATTTTATCACTTAGTGATATTTTATCTATTGCTTCGACTCCATGATCATTGACCTGTCATGGAAGGTATCATATTCTAAAATGAAATATATGTTAAGGCATATCACTTTTCAATTGCATTATGCATATTAAGATAATACTGTGATATTTAGCCACAGGGTCAACCCCATTATGTTGTGAGTTTTTAACCTCTTTCACTCGTCGTCTTGTAAAATTGTAACATAGTGGTGGAGCCTTTCCTTCCATGGGTTTCTTATTTAGAACCTCACTAGCATATGTTTCTCATGCTACAAATATTGAGGAGGCTCAGGAGTCCTCTTTAGTCCCACCATGACTATGCATTGAAGCCTCATTTTCTTATTCTTTGCTATTATTATGGATTTATACTATAGAGTCTCCCATGTGTTCAGTTATACTATTGCATTTCATATTGACCTCTTGAACCTCTTTTGGCCTTAAGCCAACTTCATTTGGACACCATGTATACGCCACTTTTGACCATCACTTTTCTGCAAGCTCAAACCATGAGTTCATTAACCTTTGCAACTTGACACCCTTTTCCCTAGAGCGAACATCCCCTGAGTGTCGATGACCAACATCCACCATCTTGAAATGGGCATATAAATGTTCCACTCCCATGAACTAGTGCACTTTCACTTGACACGCATTCTCTCCAAAATACCATAGGTATTTTTTATTCTTTTTCTAGCTTTAAATATGAAAAAGATAAAAAGGAAAAAATATATTCCAAAAGAAAAGAGAAGGAATAGGACATTTTATGGCAGGAACATTTAGTTGTTTCGCCCTTGAACAAAGCACTTAAAATGAATCTTTCCTCTATCGGGATGTAACTTAGTTTAACTTTAGGGAATCCATAAACTTGTTCTTGAGTCAGTCCTCCACTTCTTGGTTATCTCTTCCAGTCATGTTGAGAGTTTGTTAATGCCTCTTGCAATGCAAACTTATACAAAGTTATTTTATGTTGCCATTATGTCACATCAAGTCAAGCTTTTGTTCAAGGGAAGTAAACCTATTTCCAACCATTTTGTGATGTCCCTTGACTTATTTCTATTGGCCATACCCGGTTTGTCAAGTTATTCTCATCACCACACCAATGCCATGGTCATTTGCTCGTGTTGGTTAAAAAGGTCCCAATTGAATTCTTACTGGCGGGTCTACTCGTATTGACTCCGACAAATTTCCATAGGAGTGTACCTATCGTTGCACCTTGGACCTATTTACATCATTGATAAGTGACCTTAATCTCAACATTGATCAACATTATGGGTCTTTGACTGAGTGGTTTCCCCTATGTTTGACGTCATCTTACATTATCACACATTTGAATTCATGCAGTATCTTGATTTCCATTTGACCCTATTGGTCGATTCATCGCCTTTGTGTCATCTTTCATTTTTTGTTGGTTCAAAGGATCTTTATTGTGCACTAGCCACATCTTGTGTACAATGGAAATGTACTTCGGAATGATTACTTCATATCTCTTCATCCGAGTTCTTCCAAATTATTGGCCAGCGAGTTTCACTTACACTGGTTGATCTGGGATGACTTAATGCCTTCCTTCGAGTAGATATTTTCCGATCGACTCCAACTCATTGCTTTGGGAACAAGGTATAGAGTTATTTTTTTAGTACCTTAGGGTTTTTAGTCATCAATGGAAAACTCCTTCACTATCAACAATGAGAATACATCAGCATCTCTTAATTGGTAGGTTCTTTCAAGTGTTCAATTTAAACACATCTATTCACATTTGTTAGATTGTACTGGGTGTACCTTGATACTCATTATCATTATTGGTGAGTTTTCTTCCATTTGTTAATGGTATACATTAATGATAGGTAATAAAACAATTTATCACATGGGCAACTTCAGCTCATTTATTCCCATAGTGTAGAAATGTACCATCTGCAGTTAGTGAAGACCTTAGGTTGTGTTAAAATCTTGGTTCACTTGACAGCTCCTTCAGTTTCCTACCAGTGACACCTCCCAGCTTTATATGTTGTAGTCTTTCACAACAAAATCTTATATGTTGGCACCCGAGTTTATGTAGTACCACAATTCCACCTATATGACTTGGTACTTTTACAAGGACCAATTATGTAACATCATTGATCAGATAGTCTTCTAGCATCATTGATAAACTATTAATCTATATGTGATATTGAGACATAGCTCCATTGTGTTCTTTTGTGGCTATGATCTGATTCTCCACTATGTATTCTTTAGCTCCTTTTGTACACTTATGTATACATTTTGTATTCACTTTATACTTGACTAGTGGATATGCTTTACTACTTTTGAGCATGGGTATGCCTATCGCAGACATGAGTTTTCTTTCTGACTCTTCCACAAGTATTCGATGGGCTGGAATCTGGTTATCTCCTCCTAGGTTTTTGAAAGACTCATCTCTCTATACTTAATATATTTTGGCCATCATGTTCCCTTCTGACCTCGTATATTAGGGGGCGTCTATTATAGCGTCATTCAACACTCCTCTAGACTCGGTGCTCTATTATGGCCCTGGGCAGTCTCTTTCCCTCTTCATACTTGACTTTATATTAAAAAATAGTATATCAAATTCCATACGCGACTCTTCCAATACTAAATCGTGTACATACATGGGTATCATAACATTATACCTGCATACACCTTTTAAAATATGAAAAAATAAAATAAAATGCTATTTTTCGGGTGGGGTTTACAGATTTTACCGAGAGCCCACCTACAGGAGCCCATGGCCTAACTGAATAACCAATTTGAGGTGGTATATATACACCCATTGGGTAGGCCTAATTTATACAAGAAGAAGGATATCGACATTATACTTGATTTCTGCCAGATCAAGTCTACTTTTCCCACACCTCCTGCACTCTCGGTCTCAAGGACACCCTAGTTTCCTTTTCATTGATGCTCAACCTCCTTTTCTAGCATATACTTGCACCTATTAGAGAGTTTTTCTTCATGGCTCGAGCTAGATGGATCCAAATGAAGGCTTCATTTTACCTTAGGCCTGGATGCGGTTGTATCTTTCTTATGCTTACTCTTTTTTAACTAAAAAAGAAGCTCATGTCATGTTCCTAATATACTTTTTCATCTTATGGATGATGGTTTATATGTTCTTATATGATTATCTAACATATTACTATGTATTCACATTAAATTATCTATTATGTATATGATTTGTGATTGATTTGCAAGTCTCCACCTCTTGGAGGAAGCAAAGGGTTTGGACCCTATGGGAACATCTTCAAATTTAGCACCTCGGAGTATGTTTCCAAATCCATGTTTGTTAATTTATATGTTTGGCATGCTTTTCTACGTGATTATTATTAGTTATCTTATCCTACTTTGTTGAGGCTTTCAACCCTTCCCCCTAGGGAACGTTTCCCACAAACATGAAGTGATAGTCTCTATCTTGGAAAAAACTATAATGAGAAAAGATAATAGAAGAAGTATTGATATTCCAACTAAAATAAAAGGAATGAAATTGTGAAAAGCTAGAAGTAGAGGCCATTTACTTTATAAAGGAAATAGCAAAGAAAATTTTCTAGTTGAAGAAAATATTGAAGTTTCGAGAAGGAAATGAAATCTTAGATGACATTCTTAGCTACTAGAGGTCTCCTTTCATCAAAAAATCTCTTGACTATAAAGAAAATCATGAAACTTCCAAGGGAGAATCAAGCACAAAGACATCAAACAAGGAATTCGAAGAAGAACCCAAATTCTTTGTTAATGTGCTCAAAGGCTCTACCAATAGTGAAATTAGTACCAAGAAACAAGATCAAGACAAGAAAAGACTTGATTCTTCTTACAATATCAACAAGAAATATTTCAGAAGAGTTGATCCACCAAGAAGACCTTTCACATCCTAGTATCAAATCTATTCCTCGGTTATTAATTTTCATGTAATAATTTAGGTAATAAAACAATGAATTATACATCTTATGTAAGAAATTATTATATGAGAGATAGAT
Source organism: Pinus taeda (assembly GCA_000404065.3). Lineage (NCBI taxonomy): Eukaryota > Viridiplantae > Streptophyta > Pinopsida > Pinales > Pinaceae > Pinus > Pinus taeda. The sequence goes on from APFE031292653.1 coordinate 9,508, forward strand.
ATAGAGAATCTTATAATACTTCAAATATTGGCTATGTGAACAATAAACCTAGGAGCTTCAACGAGAGTGATGTTAAAATTTACAGTTCATTTTCTCCCCTAATGGATCATGTTGAATGTTATAAGTATAATAAATATGGACACGAGGCATGCGATTGTAGAAGTAGCATAATAAGGGCACCTCATCAGTACAAGAAAGAATAATACACAAAGGTATAAAAAAGGAACCAAGAAAAACATCAAGAATGTGGACATGCTCTAGATGCTCAAAATAAAGGACTTCAATGCTATATCGATAGTGGGTGTTCAAAGCATATAACAAGAGACAGGAGATATTTTCTCTCTCTAAAGGAAGAAATAGGAGGTAGTGTCAATTTTTGAGATAATGCGTTAACAATAACAATTGGAAAGGGAAAAATGAGACTTAATAATGGAAAAATTAAAACTCAAAATGTCTTGTATATTGATTGTTTAAAATACAATGTTTCAAGTGGCATTCAAATGTGTAATCAAGGATATGATCTCATATTTCATTAGAAACTATGTGAGATAAGGAAACACTAGTACAAAATGAGAGATTAGTGACTATGCGACCAAAAAAGTTAGTCACCACAATTATTTCAAGTGAATTACTACTAAATCTAAGCAATTTTAAGTGACTGAACTAAAAACAACTAACTTAAATGACTAATTTAGTTGAGGGATAAAATATATGACTAGATATTAAGTGAATCAACTAAAAGTGACTAAGTTAAATGACTAATTTAGTTTAGGAATAAAATATATGACTAGATAATAAGTGACAAAATAAAAAATGATTAACGTAAATTAAAAATAAATAGCGCTTTACTTTTAAGGACACAATATCATATTTTTACTTGTTCATGTTGGATTTGACATATCTAGGTAACATATCTATGGCATAGTAAACACGCTTAAGCTTCACATGAGTACATGAATGCATAAAACACCTTGACATTTAAGCTCTTTATAAGTAATTGTGAAAAGTGTTTACAAATTTGCATCATGGTCAAATTTTGTGTTGGATGTGGAGCCTGATTATCTTCTATATTCAAAGGTCTCAGCTGGATGTATACCCCAGGAAGACTGTATCCACCTTCCACGCGGGGGAAGGGGGGGGGGGGGGGGGGCTAGTCCCCCGCAAGGTTTGGGGGGGGGGGGGGGGGGGCCCTCCCTGTCTGGGGGGTCTGGGGGCCAGTGGTCCCCTAGCGGGGGTTCAAGGGCAGCGCCCCCTTATCTAAAAACAGATGTAAAATTTCCTTGTAAAAGCATAGTAATTTCTAGTCACTCTGGGCCGTTCATTAGGTGGATGATCTGATGGTAGAAGTTATGTTTAATTTATGGTTTTTTGGCCTAGAAGGAAACCCCTCATTATATATGAGGGAATTCTATTGTTTCTATGTATATCTATATTCTGAGTGAGGAAGAGAGAGGAGATTGAGAGCGAAGAGGGTGTTACAGCAGATCTACTGTAGGTTGTGTCTCTTTAGTTTGTTGGATAATATAATAAAATAAGGACTGGTTGTTTCTCCGTGGATGTAGCCCAAACTAGGTGAACCACGTATATCTGTGTCTCTCTTGTTTTATGCGTTTTCTGTGTTTATGTTACTGCAATATTTTATGTGTTCCTTTGCTCCGTAATATACAATTTTCTAACATTTTTTTCTTGATAAATTTATTTCTTACTTTTTTTGAACACATCTGACATTTTAACCACACCCTTACACAAATCAATGCATGGGAACATGAAATGACTTGGTTCATAAGGCTAAAAATTCACTATTGTTTAACATTGTCTTGATGGTTTACTTGCCTGCTTTTTGTAGATGTATGATCACTTTCTAATTTGAAATTCCACATAATAATAGACATAAAAAGATAGTGATCAAAGCCCAATAGTGCCACTTTTGGTTCACTCTACACACAATTTAGACAATGCACACAATTCTTAAATATTTGGTGTTGACATATGAAATTTCCTATTGTTTAGGGTTGCTTTAAAACTTACATCAATCTCGAGTCTTACTGCCAGTTTGTTCTAAATACATAGTGGTTATTGTGCTCACACACTAATGGTATTGATCATGGTTCATTAGTTGTAATTACACATTTTGGAATGTTGCAAATACATCGTTTCGCTCACAATTCTATGGTTACAAAGTACGAAACTATAAATGGTGTTAAATTAATTATAAATGGATAACATTTGGATGTTACTAATCTTTAAGTACTCCACATTAAAATTTGATGTCTTCATTATCCTTAGTAACAAGGACAAGTTTGAATATTTCCTTTATTTATCATCACAAACACCTAACTGTTTTCGTCCCAAGCATAGTTAATACTATTGGTGTATGATCCTTCAATTGTGGAATGGTCTCTTGATGATGATGATGAACTCTCAATATCAAATTCTCATGAATAAGATGAATTAATGATCTAATGCCTTACTTGTATGGACAATTTATGATTCATTTTCTATTTTTATTGTGACATTGTATATCTCATGTTATATGGTTAATTGAGCAAGCTTTATTTTTCATTTTTCAAGTATAATTTTGTTGCATGAATAAGCATAGTTATCTAATTAAAATCATTCAAAAATTGTTAATAATTCATGGTTTATTTGACTATTTCACACTTATCCATGATCCGGATTTAAACAGGAACGCAATAAAATACAGAGACAACCATATACACAAAGATGCAGCGGAAATAATGCTTCATTTCATTAATGGAAAATACTGAAATATGCTTACAATCGGAAATAGAAATAAACCAG
>APFE031292654.1:1951-51413 GCA_000404065.3 Pinus taeda
TTATATTGCGATAAGGTTGTTTTAAAGGGTTCAGCGGGGTTTGTTGCCGTCGATCCTGAAACCATATATTTGATTGTTTTATATAGTTATTTTTAATAACTATGTGTTAAAACAAATTTCGTTATATGGTTATAACCATATAAAAATGATTTTGTCTCTTATGCAGGCTTAGGAGACAAATGAGAGAATGCCAAGTGTCCATGGCTGATGGGCTGCCATGTGGGTCCCACTTGCTTATTGGGATGCCATGTGGCACACTGTGGGCCCCACTTTCTCCCATCATGTCAAACTTTGAAGAGCTCTATCTTTCGCATACGAGCTCAGTTTGACAAACTGTTCACACCACCACGATTAGGACGACGAGGTCTTCGATCTGGTCCTGGTTCGAGCATAATTCAAACACTTTTATTTTTGAGTCATCTTTGTCCTATGTGTCTCTCTGGAGCCACCTGGATCAATCCTCCCCACTGAGGAGCTTTTGGTCCTTCAAAAGCATGGAAAATAATCTGCATCTTTCTCTGTACCCTTTCTGCATCACAAATGTCCTGAAAAGGTCTCGCTTCCATCTCCTTCACCTTTGTTCTTCGGAGCCTTAAGCGACGATCCGACACCTGCTACTTCTGCAACCTGTAGTACATTGTTTGCAAATTACACACTTTGAATGACATGACCAACTAAAGACCCAAACGTCCCACACTTGCCATGAGTTTATAACACATACTCGGTGGTCAGGTTTACAACAAGATGGACGTTAATACCCCAACTATGACAACAAGGCCAACCTATCATGGTTGCTTCAAAAAGTGATGGAAAACACATCATCACCGCAACACATGATTTACATACATAAGACCAGACACCATTGTTTTGACAAGTGATGGGAACATAACATCACTTTCAGATTTTTAACATGCAACTCAAAATACGAGTTAAAACATGACCAGACATCATTGTTGCTGACCAAGTGATGGAAAACACATCATCACTTTTACACTTTAAAATGCAACAAATGATTTACAAAAGAATGACCATGAAATGACATCATGTCAAAAAAAACCATTTTTCACTTATCAATGTGAATGGGTCACCTCCTTGTGGTGGTTTTTCTTGTCGAATAACTGCTCTTCCTGGTTCACACACCGACGCTTTGTCTTTAAGGCGCTGCTTTGGATGGAGCTTCCAACAAGTGGCTCTTTGATGGCCATTTCTATCACAATGATTACAATAGGATTTCTTCCTCCATATCTGCTTAACCTGTTTCTTTTCATGCTGTTGAGAGGGTCTTTCATGCCTCATGAGTGCTGCCATTCTTTTCCAACACTTAGAAAAGGTATGGTTAGGTAAACCACAAAAATTACATGTTTTTTGATGCCTTGATCTTCGTTCATCATCAACAACATGATCATAACTGAAATGAACATTCGAGGATTGAAAATGGTTATACCTTCCTTTGTTGTTTCTGATGTCAGTATGGCGATGAGAGCTTCCCTCATCTCTCTCCCTGCAATGGAAACTGCCATGGGATGATGGGGATGTTTTCCCATCATACTCTTTCCTCGTCGATGTCTCGGACAAATCTAACACCTTTGAGAACTCTCCTTTAGTGTATCTCGAGCCTACAAATGCATGTTCGTGCACAACCTCCAAAGGTGGAGTTATGCCTTGGTTATTAACACCAAGTTCTTCTTTCTCCTCGTGTTTCATCCTTGTAAGGAGCCTCATGTTTGTCCCTGTAATGGGGATCTCCAAATCTCCAACAAACATCATACTATGTGAGGGTGAAATCGAAAGGAAATCAACATCTTTTACCTTCTCTTTTGATTTGGAAAGAACTAATGAGAGTTTCTCATCATCCGTTGTTGGTGGTTCGCTCACTGTCTCAGCGCATTCCCCAAATTCTTTCTTGACATACCAAAGTCCTGCCTGACGGGGTAATTCCTCTACTTTGATGGGATTGACAATGCCTTGGCCATTAACGCCCAAGACTTTTCCTTCATACCCCATTCTCTTCAATAGTTGGGAGCCAATTCCAGTGGTATGATTTTCGAAAACAGTGAAATCATTGTCAGGAAACATACATGAAGATGGAGAACTACTTTTTACCTCATATGGGTTATGCTGCAGCTTTTCCAAGGCGTTGTCCTTTGATTGCAGCTGTCATAGCAATTTTTTTTTCCTCTTTCTCTTCATGTAAGCGCATCTTCAATTCATCGTTCTCTGTTTGAAGATTATGTTTGTTTTGCTTCAGTTCATCCATGGCCTCTTCCGTGGCTTGCAACTGACGTTGTAATTGCTCCTTTTCCTCTGTCTCTTTCTGTAGAGTTTCATACATGATTTCCACCTTCTTGGAAATGTTAAGCATGGTCTCGTACATTTCTCTTTCATCCTCTGTCATTGCATGTTCCATTGTTCACACTGCAATTCACATACACGTAAAGACCGCTCTGATACCACTTGATCAAGGTCCGAGTGTGAAGAAGGATCCTTCTAAGACCTTTTACTTTCATGATGTGTTAAATTTCATTTTAAAAGAACATTAATGAATACATCTGCATGCTGTAAAGAAGAGGAACATAACAATCATCAACACATGAAAACATAAGCCGTTGATAACGAAGTTCGTCCAGGAGGGACTATGTCTCCGGGCCCTAGTGTCAAGATGGTGTAGGCCGCTGCATTAAGTGCTGTCAATAATGGTGATGTACACAGAGATGATATCTCGATCATACAAGGAAAAATTCCCTCACGTAGGAGTGGCTCTAAGAGATGTTCCACAACTAGAAATCTCAATCAAAAGACTCCTATCAGTATGACAAAAAAACATGCATGATGAGCATCCCGCCAACATGACACAAAAGGGATGTCAAAGCAAAAAAAATGCATGAAAACAACAAGAGTATCCCAACAACATACAACAAGGGATCTCAAAACATAGCATGATGAGTTATGACAGCAAGTACATCACATAGAAGATTCCACATCAAATCAAGCAAGGACTCATGACAACATGTAATAAACAAGATCCTACATAAACATCAATCAAGGATATGTGCAACATAATGCAAAAAGAAGAAGTACATGAACACATCATATATGTCACAACCAAGGGCCATCTTAAGAAGTGGATGTCACACTGCTGAAGCTTCTCGGACCCCTACTCTCAAGGTATCCATCGCATGAATATGGCTGCTCGCACATGAACGCGGGCATCTGCGCTGGCACTTAGAAAAGTTACTAGAAGAAGAAATGAGAGAATAAGAAATCTGAGGACACCATTAGATTTGTGGCATCAAGTAGTGCTGAATTGACTATCTAAAATCCGAATTCTGAGAAGTTGAGAATTATGGGCTCAAGAAATCTTCTAGATTCACTTGGGATTCATCAAAGATTCTGTTCCACGGATGAACTGCAAATCTTCAACTTATATGGCGAATCTGATCTTGCCATTGTGATCCCTGTGGAAAACCATGAAAAACAAGTATAAACTTGACTATATTCTGAAATGTCAAAATTTTACCTTGGGAAAATTTCATGGCTCATGGTTCCGCTCCCTATTTTTGCTGAAATCATGGTTCCACGTTCATTCTGGAAATGACCAAAAAATGTAGACCTCTGGTGAAGAAATGAACAACATCATTGTGTTCATGGCGATGAGAGGTATGAAAACCATATAAAACTTGTCAAATTCTGACAAAGTGAGAATTTTGCCTTCCAGCGAAATTCATGGTTCCTGCATTAAAATATTAATTAATTTACTGCCTTGAAATCTGTGCCTGCATTAAATCCGTGCCTGCAGTCTCTCTCCTCCTCGAATTGTGTGCATAGGTAAAAATGACTATTGAAATAGGAAATCCTTGGGCGGATTCACCAAGGTAAAGTGGTTGGCGCATTGGTAAAGGAGGCATATGGTTAAGGAGAGGTCAGGGGATCAAATCCCGCCTCTTCCATATATAACTTTTATAACCATAAATGAGTTTGAAATAGGGAAACCTACCCCTTAAACCCCGCATTATTACCTTATCGGCGCATTTCCCAAAATATCGACGGATTAGTCGCAATCAGCGATCGACCTTTGCAATTTGCGATTGGCGTGGTCGTCGGCATATATATCGATATGATCCACGGAGTATCACTGATATATATATCAGCGATCAGCGCTGATAATATCGGTGTGATAATAGGTGTCGGGGTGATAAATGATATCGGCTTCGGGGATTGTCAGCGATCGGCGCAAATATCTCCTGATACATACGCAGCATATATATATATTATATATATATATTATATTATATATAGATATATATATATATATATATATATATATATATTATATATATATATATATATATATATATATATATATATAATATTATATATATATATATATAATATATATATATATATATATATATATATGGGTGGACATTGGGGTTTGGGCTGGGTCACCGCCGATGGCCTGCCTCGCCTCTTAATACATCATTTAACTATATATATATATATATATATATATATAATATTATATATATATAATATATATATATATATATATATATATATATATATATATATATATATATGGAGGGAGGGTTTGGCGAGGTTTATTTTCGGGATAATGTGGGATCGGGATCGGCGGAAATAACCTCCGCCAACCCCCCTCCACATATCCCGCATATATTATATATAATATATATATAATATATATATTATATATATATATATATATATATATATATATATATATATAATATTATATATATATATATATATGCGGGATATGTGGAGGGGGGTTTGGCGGAGGTTATTGCCGCCAATCCCGATCCCATATAATATATATATATTGTTCATTATTGCGATTATATTGTGATAAGGTTGTTTTAAAGGGTTCGGCGGGGTTTGTTGCCGCAGATCCTGAAACCATGTTTTTGATTGTTTTATATAGTTATTTTTAATAACTATATGTTAAAACAAGTTTCGTTTTATGGTTATAACCATATAAAAATGATGTTGTCTCTTATGTAGGCTTAGGAGACAAATGAGAGAATGCCAAGTGTCCATGGCTGACGGGCTGCCATGTTGGTCCCACCTAGTTACTGGGATGCCATGTGGCACACTGTGGGCCCCACTTTCTCCCATCATGTCAAACTTTGAAGAGCTCTATCTTTCGCATACGAGCTCGATTTGACAAACCATTTGCACCGCCACGATAAATACGGCGAGGTCTTCGATCTGGTACTAGTTCGAGCATAATTCAAACACTTTGATTTTTGAGCCATCTTTATCTTGTGTGTCTCTCTGTAGCCACCTAGATCATCAAGATACCACCAGATCAAGATTGCGCCATAAGATCGAAGTAAGACAACATTTGCCATCGAAAGGCAATCTTTTCGGTGTATTGTAATGTCGTTTGGATTGAAAAATGCACCTGCGATATTGTCCAGGGTGGTCGTAGTAGTGTTTAAGGAGGTTGTCCACAAATTTATGGAAGTATACTTTGATAACTGAACTGTGTTTGGATTACTAAAGAAGCATGTGTCAAGCCTATGCTTAATGTTGGATGTTTGTAGAAAATACCAAATATCGCTAAACCTTAAGACGTGTTTATTATATGTGCCATATGGAATATTTCTGGGTCATGTTGTGTGCAAGCAAGGGTTGATGGTCAACCCAACCAAAATTTCTGTTATCATGAAATTAGATCTGCCGAAGAATGTGAAGAAATTTCACACCACTCTAGGACACATTGGATATTATCAAAAGTTTATAAAGGCCTATGTACAGATCACTACGCCAATGAAGAATCTAATTGAAGCTTCTATGATCCATATTTTGATTTGAAAACAATTTCGGAAGAAATCACATGGTATATTTAGGTCGATGCATTTCGAACCAACTAGTGTGGTTCATCATCAGGACAAGATCAAAGATCATATCACAGCGGAAGGTTAACTAGGGAGACGAAACCTTCTAACAAGTAAGGGAAAAAACAACTAGAAAACAATTATTTTTCATTGGATGGGAAAAAGGGCCGAAATACTATTTATTTATTATTATTTATTATTATTACTAATATTTATTTATTTATCACCCAGATGTGGGTGAAATAAATGGAATTAATGAACCATAGGATAGATGGACGAGCTCGGTATTGCCAGATGCAGACCAGCGAGACTCTCCAAAAGTCTATTTGGTTCATGAGGGTGATACACCAGAAATTCATTTGGTTTGCGATGGATTTGCTGTAGAGCAACAGATTTGGCATGCTTGATGCATTTACTGTTTGCCTTGCCCAAGGCAAGGTACTGGATTTTATAACCATGGCGCTCGGGGTTGCTAGCGCTCCACCTTCTTGTCTTTGGCTGAAGCTGGATACAGGTCTGTGGGGCAGGCTGGTCTCTGGAAACAAAGGTAAATTATTTATGAGTGTTCTGTTCTTTGTTAATCTCAAGCTTTGGATAGCTGCGTGTCTCAATAGCAAGTCTGTCTCAGGAATTATTGGTCAGCTCTCTAATACCCCTGCCATTCGACTTGTGCCGCTCTTCTTGCAATTGCAGACCAATTGCCTTTGTCCAAAGTCGATTACTGTGCTGTTTCACTACGCTCTTGTTTCGGCCTTTGATTTCCTGTGTTGTCTATCTTTGTTTGTGTATCTGCCTCTCCTTAACCTCCTTACCATGGTACGCCATAGTCAAAGAAGCCGTCTCGGGAGGAGTTGTGGAGGGCGTGACAGACCACAGGTAGCCCGCTCTGTCAATCCTGCTCGCAGACCTTATCCGTATCATGGGTTTCAAACCAATCATTTTACTTTTCAGAGCAATCTTAATAGGCCATTAATCACTGTCAATTTCACTATTCTCTTCTCTGAAGAAGATTCTCCGGCTCCAATTCGGGTTTGTATGATGTCTGAGCCTCCCCAGGGAGCTTTCAGAGAGGCCGACAATCAAAGCAACTTGCTGGTAATGGCAAAGGAAACTCTGGAGAAAGGTAAGGGGGAGAGGCTTGAGAGAAGCGACGCTCCCAGCGCATCTCTGCCTCCAGATGCAGCGGGCCAAAGGAACGTGGAAGATAATGACAATGACTCGCATCCCCTGCTGAGGCACCCAGGCAACGAAAATGTAGGTTGTTATGATGATTGGGAGGACACTGCTTGCCTGGTGGTGGAGGAACCTCAGAATGAGGACACAATAATTTGAGGCCATCTGGGCCCACTCCATATCGGTTTTGGATGCGGTTTTGGTTTGGCCTCTTCAGACAGGCGGTTATGGATGTCTTCCTTCTCTCCATGATATGCGGCAATGTAAAGTTCATATGGAATTTTGAGCATTGCCTTGGGTTAGCTCTCTAGTCACACGCTCTAGACAGTCAGTTATACCACCTCTACTTCATGTTATCTTGGTTAGTTCCTGAAGTCTATATCTACACTCTTGCTTATGTAACTGGTTCTCCTTCATATAGGACAGTTTTTGTTGTTCTGAGTGCTCTCAGAAGATGATCCCCGAGGCCTCGCCCCCTCGTATTTTTACTTTATTTTACGGTTAATAGAATTAGCATTTGCAGAGAAAAACAAAAATATTTATTTATTTATATATTTTATTTTATTTATATAACTGAATCAATAATAAATACATTATATAATAATATCTAACTAACCTAACCCTTAAAATAAAAATAATAAGATAAGGGAATAAACAATCAAATAAAAAAACAACAAAGTCAAAGGAAAATATAAATACTGATTAGTTATAAAAACAAAAACTAATTAAAAAGGTTAAATGTTAAGTTTAAATGAAATATGAAGGAAATATTTATAAAAAGGAAGAAAATAATTAAATTGGTTATACAATAAATTTCAATGTAGTTTGTATAATTAAATTTTAATTTTACACACACACATATATATATATATATATAGTTACTCGTTTAAAAAAAAGGACAATTTTTATTTACCTTATTATTATATTATTTTTTAGTTATTAGTTATTAAAAAATAGAAAAAAAAAGAAAAAGAAAAAAAAGGAAAAAAAGAAATTTTAATTTTACTTCTTTATTATTATATTAATTTTTAGTTACTAGTTATTCACAAAAAAGAAAGGATAAGTGAACAAACCTCAGGGGGACAAACTAAGAAAAAAAAACTGAGGGGAGGAGAAGGAGAAATGAAAGGAAGGAAGCTAAGAGGAAAGGGCCAAAATCCAACAACTATTGATTTTCCACTCGTCGTTCCCATTAAGATTTTTAGGTCACCTTTCAATTTCTTTGGCTTCCCTAAATTTACGGTGATGAAAGTGAGAATTATTCACAATGACCTTCGCCTCCTCAATGCATATATGATGATTGGTCTTATCAGCATGCTCTGCTAAGGCCGAAGAGTGAGTTCTTCCATGCTTGATGTCAGCAGCGTGTTCCTTAATCCTTTGATTAATGGATCGACTTGTTTCACCAATGTACGATGTTCCACAGGAGAATGGGCTGACATAAATGTCTTTCAAATCCTTAGGGTCCACAAGGTCTTTAGCTGATTTTAAGGAACTTCTTAAGGTCATAAGGGGTTGAAAGGTTGAGGGAATGTTGTATTTCCTGAGGATTCTTGCAATCATGTCAATCATCCCTTGGATGAAGGGGAGGTGGACTCCAGAACTGTGATCAATATGGTGTTTCTTAGCCTTAGGATTTTTGCAAGCTTTGAGGAAGGCTTTAAGGCCTTGTTTCTTACTGTAACCATTATTGACAAAAACCTCCAAGAGATGGGATTTCTCTTTAGAAAAATGGCCGAAATTAGAAACCCTCATAGCACAAGTAGCAAGAGAGAAAAGAACCCCCAACTTTTGAGCAGGGAATTGATGGGACCTCGCATGAGGATACTACTTAGTATGGGTTTTCTTCCAAAATACCTGGTGGGAAAATGAGCCATCCTCTTTCTTAGAAATGAGGACATCTAGGAAAGGAAGGGAACCATTAACTTATTTCTCCATGGTAAACTTAATGGAATTAGATTGATTATTGAGATGTTGAAAGAAGAGATCTAACTTATCTATACCATGTTGCCAAATAGAGCATGTATCGTCTACAAATATTTTCCAAAGCTTAGATATAAGAATCGTTAAGGCTAAAGCTCTGGATTCAAAATCTTCCATTAAAAGGTTAGCAACAATAGGGGACAGGGGTAAGCCCATAGCCACACCATAGGTTTGTTCATAGAACTCACCTTCTAAATAGAAGAAAGTGTAAGTAAGGCAGATCTCGACTAATCTAGTGGTGTCGGGATTCGTAAGGTGAAATATGACATCAAAGGCTTTCCTCAAAAGTTCATATTTTTGAACGAGCACGCCTACGGGTATCTAAGATGAAATCAGATCTAGCTTTTCTTAAAATATGCAAAGATTCCTTGGTCATCCCTAGATTCACTTAGATCAAGCATAGCCTTAACAAGTTTGAGAATTAGCGTATTTTCCTTAACGCTAGTCTTGCCCTTATTCATTCTAAGATTTCTAATGTCAGAAAAATGTTGATCTAAGATGAAATCAGATCTAGCTTTTCTTAAAATATGCAAATATTCCTTGGTCATCCCTAGATTCGCTTAGATCAAGCATAGCCTTAACAAGTTCGAGAATTAGCGTATTTTCCTTAATGCTAGTCTTGCCCTTATTCATTCTAAGATTTCTAATGTCAGAAAAAAGTTGGATATTCTCTCCAGAAATCTTTTTTTTGTTACATTTATAATTGTCCAACTTATTATCTGTTGAGCTATGGAACAAAATTGATGCATGTTCGTGTTTGAAATCTCTACGCATGGAAGAAATTTGGACTGAAAAAGCGAGCCAAATTTAGTAGACTTTCTTCTTGCATAGATTTTTCAAGCCCATATGGCTTCCATCGAATAGAAAAATTTCCAATAGCCAGGTCTCAGCACTCATCTCCTAGATTAACAACAATACATTTCATGAGCAAGGGTTAGCAGTGTCTGAAATTTGCAGTGATTCTGGTTTGGGGTCTCTAGATTCTTCTTTTCGTCCTCTCCGTGACTGCGTTCCTCCTCAAAGCTTGGTCGATCGGCGTTCCTCTCTCCACTCTCCCTCAGGAATGGGTTTCTCCTCTTGTTCCCCTTCTGGTCTTCTATCCCCTCTTAATTCTAAGACCTAGGTTGCTTCATTACACCTCTCAACCAACGTAGCTCCTGCTATATCATATCTTTCCTCACATAATGTTTTTATTTCACCCGACACCATTGTCAGCCAAACCTCCCCCCTCGCTACGTCCTTGCCTGTTCTTTATTCTCAGACCTGTGTTGCTTCATTACCCCTCTCTAGCAAAGCTAATCTTTCCCTGCGGAAGATTTTTCTCTCACCCAAACTTGCTGTCAGTCAAACCTCACCCCTCGCTATGTCCTCACCAGCTCCCAGTCTTCCTAATCCTACCCGCTCCCTTGTTCCCTCCGCTTCAAACTATGCTTCTACCATATCCTGTCCCGGCTTTCTCGTCAGCAATCATGGCTCCGCACCTACTCCTCCATCTGATTCCCTCCTAACAAGCACTCCTCCATCCAATTTCCCCACCCTACCTAGCACTCCTCCTCCTATTTTTTCATCCATTCCCTCGCTCCATCTGCTCTGGTTGACCCCTCTTCTTATAGCGTTTCCACCTCTGCTTTCGCCTCTAATTCCCTTGACCTTCTTCGTAATAACCTTCCAATTCATCTTTCTATTGTTTTGTCAATAAATTGGAAGTTAATAATTTTAATTATAATCATATTAGCGATAAGGATAATAATTTTAACGTTAATAATAATAGTATGAATTATATTATTGACAATAACACGTGTCATAATAATAATAATAATAATAATAATAATAATAAAGTGGATGATAATAATAATAACAACAATAATGTTAATAATAATGAATTAGATAGTAATAGTAAAGTAATTGTTAATAATAACATTATTATTAATAATATCAATAGGGAGGAAAATAATATTAATATTAATAATTTCAAGAATAATATTAATTCTAAGTATAATAGTAAGAGCATTAGCAAGGATTATGTTCCTCCTCGTAGTAATAACAAAGTTGTTAATCTTTCAAGTTTTTCCTTTCCTCCTCCTGTTTTTAGGCTTTTGGAGAGAGGTTTAAACTTTGCCCTTGCCCTTAGGAAAATTCCAGTCGATGATATTATGTGTGACATTGAATTTGGAATTAAAGGCTTACCTGATAATACTAAAGATATTATTAGGCAAGACTATGCGGTTATTCTTAGTAAAGCTAAACATCCGAAGAATAACATTAGCAAGGAGGAATTTGAGGCCCTAAAATCTTTGAACAGGAACCACGACATTGTGGTCTTGAAGGCTGACAAAGGTGGGGCTGTTGTTATCCTTGATAAGGCAGATTATTAGATGAAAATGTTGGATCACTTGGAGAACAGTGGTAGCTATAGAAAACTTGATAAGAATCTGTTAAAAAGGATCTCTAAATCGATGGCTCTAGCTATATATTCCAGTAGCTTGGTTAGCTCCTTCAGCCATAAGCTTATCGAGAGTAGCCCCATCACTCCCAAGATCTATGGACTTCCAAAAATCCATAAGGAGAGAGTCCCCTTGTCACCCGGAATCAGTCGATCTTGCGGACAAGACAGACCTTCCTAGAATCTAATGAATACCTAATGACAAACAAACCAACCAAACACTATCTTTCTCTAAATGCGCTTTATAATTAATGGGAAACAAGTGTGTTTAAGGGCCTACCTCATGTCCAACGCAAGTTCGGAGATGCCTTCGCTTCTTTGATCCAAGTAAGTTCCTTTATTGCAAACCTGCAAGCACAAACAAGGAAAACAATTAAATAACACCTGAATATCCAATATTATAAAACATATTTAACATGAAAGTCAAGGAGTCCATGAGACAAATAGCATAATATGCTTGTTGAGAAAAATGAGCTTGATTGTATTAATTCAAAAGAAAAGAACCTTACAACCTTTGCCTTGACGTTGTACAAGCTCCTTCCAGGGTCCAACAAGAAGTCTCCTCTACTTTGACAAGCTTCACCCACCCTAATGGGCCAAAAGGTATGTGATCTCTCCCTTAAGCTCAAATAGGAGTCTTATTTCACTAGCATTTACCCTCAAAAGTTCAGCTTCTACCTCCCTGGCCACTGACCCAATGCCCCAATTAAGTCAATGGAGATCAGGATACCAGTCCTCCTTCAAAGGATAGAGTCACTCCTCCAAAGGGATAGTCCTCTCACAAGGGATTAGTTCCTCCTTGTATGGGATGCATGAACCACTTGGAGTGAACAATCCACGTAACAAATCCTTCTAGAAAACTCTAGAATCAACCCAAGATGAGTTTTTTAAGATAAAATTTGTGCCTTCTTACTTTTACAGGGGTACGCACCCTCCCCTTTACATACAGAGCGTATAAGTATGCATATATTTTGAACAAAAGGTGCGGGCCCGCAGGAAAAGCTAAGAGAAAGTGTGGAACTAGAGTTATATTGCTTTTTTGATGTCTTTCTCTCTTTTCTCAAGCTTGTTTTGAAAAGCTGAGGTTTAAGACTTGCTTAGGAAGCTGGTATAGGTGATGATAGGCCTACACCGACTGCAAATAATCAAGGTGACGATATTTTTGTGTAACACCCCTTTAAACCCATTGTCAACACCATAGGTGGGCCAACCTACCTTTTAGCGAAATATCTAGCCTCCAAGCTTAAGCCACTTGTTGGCCTCAGAGAATCGTTTGTTAAAGACTCCTTGTTGTTTGTCAATGAGTTAAGGGATGCAAATTTTGATCCTAAAGATATTCTGGTAAGCTTTGACGTGCTTTCCTTGTATTCTAATATCCCCATCAAAGAAGCCTTGGATGTTTGGTGAGCACATGTATTGCAGCAATAACGCTGCAACTCCTGGACTGCCTACTTTACTCTTATCAACCCGATAGTTTGTAACAAACTTGGAAGTGACGGTGCTGTATGCACAAGTACTAGTTCTTACTGCAGGTTGTCACTTGGTCAACCGGTGCAAGATCACTAGGAGCTCAAGCCAACTTCTATGGATTCCAGAAGAAGCTCTATATGTGATGAAAGGAGAGAAAGATTACTCTACAAATTCTACTCTAACTATAGAAAGGAGAAAGACTGAAATGTAAAGCAAACCAAGTAAATCCTAATTAACCAACTAATCCTACTTTTGCAGAAAACACTATGAAAACCATGAAAATAATGCCATTACCTACTCAAGGAAGTAAACAACATCTAACTAAACTATTTTTGGAAGTAAATGAGCAATTTTTTTTTTTTGGATTTTTATGTGAATTTGTCATGCATGTAATTTATTTGTTTGTGAATGTGGCAATGAATAGGTGGCGTTAAAGGGCGGTTTTTGGAATTGAGACGATGTAAGATGGCATGGAAGGGTCCTAGGAGGTCTTAGGTGGCCTTCTGGAGGCTTTTCCCAAACTCGGCCTTCAAAAGAAAGCGTACAAGAAAATCTACAGGAGGACACAAGAAATATATAGGAGGAAAAACAACGTTTTACAAGAGGCCTACAGGAGGAGGCCGAGAGTAGTTTTCACTGTTTTGAAGGTGTGAGAGTGGGTGGAAAAGATGGATGAAGGCTGGAATGAAGTGTTAGGGCACATAGGGTCTACCAAGAATCATTAGGAGAGATAAAGATGATTAGATTTTCTCAAGGAGAGAGGAAGAAATTCTATGGAAAATGCAGGAAACTAAGGTAGAATTGAGGGGATACTTGGGCGACCTGTAGGGCATGGATCAGATGGAGGATGAGATGGATGATAAGCTGGCCTACTGCTAGAAGAGATCTGCTACATAAACAATTGACAATCAATCGATAAGATCAAGCAAGCAATGAAATAAGTGCATCTAATAAAACAAAGTTTTGCATCAAACTAGTCTAAACTGTGATCTATGAAAGGAAATGTTGAGAAATGCTGCAAGAAAGGAAAGCATGAAAGAAGAATATTGTAAATAAATAAGTGAGCATGATGAATAAGTTCTAAAGCAAAGCAAAACTAGACTATTAACCACTAAAAAGCTGCAAACACTAGAAGTCCTATGAATGAGGAAAATCTATGTTTTTGGGGCAACAAGAGGGTCTTTGCCTCAAATCATGGTCCCAAAGGGAGGAAGAGAGGCCAAGGCACTATTGCTAGCCTTTTGAATCTTTTCTTTACCACATCCTAACCTTCTATAGAAATCACAAATGGAAGCAAACTATTGAATCATCAAAAGCAACCTATTCTTAACCATAAAAGAAATACATCTAACATCAACCTAATCTACAAACTGAAATAAAACATACAAATAAAAGTAAAGAGGAGCTTGGCTGCTTGGATTGGGCCCCTAACCCAAGAGCTTCAACCCTCTGAGGTAACTCAGTGCTAGCTCAAAAAGGATTCCATCTTTATTTTCAAAACAATAGCAAGATTACATGAAATTGTCACAAAAATAAGCTCGAAGTTTGAGCAGAGTTTACATAAGCAAAAATCCAACAAAAATCCGACCCTAGTGAGGCCCTATGCCTCTCTACTTATGCAAATTAAGCTACCAAAAACTTCCTTAAAATCAGGGAGGCTTGGCTCCCAAAACTCGAGATAATCATTAGTCATCCTCCACTTGCTCTGTTGCCTTCTAGTGCATGACTTGGCTACTTGTACTCTAAGCTTAATGAAGGGGAATTTGAAGTGAGGAGCAATAAATGAGGGGGATTCCCTCCTATAAGTCCTCTCCTTTGTCCACTTTGAGTTATTTCTTCCATTTGTCCACTGGATCCTTGACTTTGACCTCAAAATTCATCAATAATATGCATTAAACACATATTAGACCACATGGCATCATAACTAACTCAACTCACTCTATAAGCATAAATATAATCAGAAAATCATACAATAAGCTAAGAGAATGGTTGATTTGACTAGGTTAGGAGGTAAAATGAACCCATATGATTACCCATTTATGAGGCTCATCATCACGCCCTACTAAAAGTGTTTCTCATCCTCTGAGCAACTTTAGTCCATATCCTCATCTTTTATGGCCCTGGTGGCCTCCATAGCATCCCATCCTTCTGATGTGATCTCCACTTCCTTGTCATAGAATCTTGCCTTCCTGTCTATCTCTTCCCACTGCTCCTGCTCTTCTTCTTCTCTTCTGCCTTCCAGCATGCCTAGTAGTAGTGGGGGACTCAATTTGAGGCCAATCCAATTGACCTTCAGCCTCTTCATTGAGCGCTTTTACATTGGCACTCTCCTTAATGCCTCCTTCATCCTCATTGGGGAATGATATTCCCTGATCTATAGACTATGTGGTAACGTGTTCCATCTCCTCATACATGCATGCACACAGTCATCCCCAAGTAGTCTTTCCATATCCTCAAAGTGTGAAATGGCTTGTGCCTGATCACTTATATATCTAGGGGAAATCTGAGGATTATTGGCAAGCAGGTTATGTGTGCTGATGAGTGCCATGGGGTCTGATGGCTCAGCTCTGATCATTAATGGCTCATTCTGCTCCTTTATCATCAACCTTCTTATTTATGCTACCCTTAACTCTTCATGGTTCATCCATGAGGCCATGGCCATTAGTTGCAAGTACCCTAGCCTGGAATTGGGGTCCCACACATTCATGTCTGTGAGGGCCATATTATGTTGGTATAATTCTGCCATATTTGCCTTATCTTCTGATGTGCTTTGGTCACACAGGTCCATAAATTGCCTGTAATCTTGGAAAGGCATTGTGCCTCTTTGTACCAAAGTCTTTATCTGAATTTGCAACCATTTGTCCTTGACATACAAGCCATAGGATTTTGCTGGTGTTCAACATTGCAATGCCTCCATGGACCAGCTAGCCATGCATGCCAGTTGGGTTTCTTTCTCTTGCAGCTGCCTTCTTAGAAATTCACTTTCAGTTTCAAGGTGGTTTCTTGTAATTGCTTCTCTGTGTTTGATAGCACTCAACTCTTTGCCCATTTCTCTGAGTTTGTTCTCCATATGGCCAATATCCTCAAATCCTTTGGATTTGGCTATTTGCATCCACCTATGTGTTCTTATTCTCTCTTTCTCTAATTCAAAGAATAGTGGAATTGCAAATTTTTGTGGAATTATTCTCCCCCCTCAAGAAGATTGTAGTAGGAGCCAAGAATGGGCTGGGGATTAGGTTCTTGTAGCTTTATTTCTTCCTCCTTTCCCCGTGGCTATCCTTCTATCCTTTTCTCAAGCTTTTGGGTCTCTTGTAGTTTTGATAGTGTCTCCTATAGAACTGTCTGTGCCTCCTGTAGGATTGTTTTTGGGTCCTATAGTTCTACCTTTTTTTTCCATGTGGGAGATCTAGGAGTCCCCCTTTCATATGTGATAGGTGCCTTAGAATGGGATTCCTTTCCTTGGGAAGAGGGTGAATCTTCAATTATAATTGAAACTTTTGAAGAAGGCTGGGGTTTCCTTGTTTTGATTCTTGTGCTCTTCCTAGCCCTGAAATACATGGAGGCCTGCCTTTTCCTCTTTTGTTTTAGCTTGATGGGTGTACTGAGGGCAGTGAGAGTAGCTGTTGCCTCTCTTTCCAGAGTCTCAGGGGACACTTCTCCTTGTTCTGTCTTTTCTGCCCCTTTTTCTCCTCCTTCTGTCTCTTTTTCTGTCTCTGTTTACTCTGTTTCTTCAACTTTCTCCTCCTCTATCTTAGTTTCTTCCTTCTTCCCTTCTTGTTCTGCTAAGTCACCAGTTGCTTCACCTTCTTCCCCTTGCTGATCTTCCTCCTCACTGCCAGTAGGACTGATATCATAGGTTATGCTGTCATGTTTAGGAAGATTTCCCATGCTATAGGGAGTGTAAATGTATGGAGGGCTTCTTCCACTAAAATTTTGATTAACCCATGGTGAGCTAGCTACTCTGAATTTCCTGCTTGAACTTTAGTGCTGGAGTCAATGAGAGACTGCAGGAGGAAGTAGGGGATGCTGAGCTTTTGAGGGGTTGGAGTGTCCATTCCATACCTTAATTCATGAAGGATTCTAAAGTAGTAACCATAGACAATGTTGTACCTCCCCTCACAGGAAATATATTTGATTATTTGGTAGCTAACCTCATCCCAAGGATATGGTATGCTAGCCCTTCTAATTCCATTTTTATCCTCTACAAAGGTTTCATTGTTTTGGAAACAATTTTTCTTAGCAGCCTGGCCAATTGGTTTCTCATCCTTACTTCCAAGGCAACCCAAGAGGAAGGGTAGCGACCCTACTGATAAATTCAGGGGTTATCTCAATGGAAATACCTCTAAAGGTGATAGGGACATGTGTTATGGTGTGAGGGACCAAAGAGTCAGCAAATTCTTGAGCAATTTCCTCATCAAACCCTCGGAATTTCTCAAAAAAGTTCAACCAATTTTCTCTTGTGAATATGTCCACTACTTGGGGATGTGCATGGAGCCTAGAGGATTTGGTGGGCTCCTTCCTTATAAAACCTCCTGCCATTTTTTTTATGCTTCTTTGGGAAACCAAATGTGGAGATGGAGACAACCATTTTTGAAGAAAAACGGAGAAACTTAGAGACTATGTTTTTTTAAGAAATAAGCAGAAAAATATTTTATGTATTTCCTCCACCTAAAGGCTTGATTTCACCCTTGAATTTAAACCATTGCTCACATATTTTTATATTCAATGGGAGTATGCATGGAACCTACCACCTCAGCTCAAGAATCATGTTAAACCCCATGTTTTCTCCCTTCAAAACAACTCACTGGCCCTCCTGTAGAAGACTGTTGTCCCTCCTGTAGAATTCCTGTAGGTGCTCCTGTAGAACCTGAAAGTGCTCCTATAGAAAATGCCGAGAGCAGGAATATGGGAGATATCAATGGAGAATGATGGTTATGAGGCTGTGGGGGCACGAGGAGATTGCAGGAGTGGAGTTTCGAGGAGAAAATGAAGGAAAAGGTGGTAAGAGTGCTCGGGGAGGAGTACTTCTTGCCCTTTATGGATATTTCCGGTGATGGAGGGTGAGCTGGAAAAGTGTATGTTGGCCATATTCAGACCATTGGTCCCCACCTGCCTTGTCATAATGGCCCTTTCCTCGTAATCATCCCTCATGATTGCATCGGAGTTCACACTTCCTCCACTACTTGTCCTTGACATCTTTCTTAAGTTGACTGTGCACACGTTTGGGTGACATCTTTGGATGAGTGGAGTCAACTAAATGAAGTTGGCCAAGTTAACTAGCCACCTTTCCCTCATTCAACCTCAACCATCTCATTTCTGTTGCAGGCCTTCTAATTACACAAATGAAAACAGAGGAGTGGGTTAGTTACTTACCTCAGATCCGAATGCATTTGCTGTGAGGTGTTGTGGCTTTCTCTCTCTACTGCATGCCTTTGTTTCTTTTCATGCATGTTGTCTGCTTGCTGATGTGTGGTTGTGCCTTGTGCAGGTTCTTCTTTGGCTGGATCTGAGCTTCAGGTGTCTTGTTCAACCTTCATATTTGCACCCTCTTGTAGCTGATGTTGGATTTTGATGGGATCAATTGCTACAGGAATTCCTACAGAAGCTCTTGTAGCTGCTTCTCCCCTTGAAAGTTCAGCTTCTTTCTATGCTTGGAGCTGTGAGGATGATGCCAGAGATGTAGATAGAGATGGAGAGGTAATAGGTAGTCTTGATGGTGTTGTTCCCTCTCTTCTTTTTTGTTTTTTGTTTGTTTTGTTTTGTGTTTTTCTTGGATAGGAAGAAGAATGATGCTTGGGATGTGATGCAGGCTTGGAAATGATGGCAAGAAGGTTTGAAGCCTGCAAGAGGATTTATAGATTTTTTATGAAGCTTCAGTGTCCCTCAAACTGCCTTTTATATTCACTTCTAGCTCTCTGTAATTCCTACAGGAGCCTCCTGTAGAAAACACAATTTTTGAAAAATAAGCACAGTTAGGTGAAAAAAGTGCCAAGAATGATGGAGAAAGGTGTGGGAAGGTAGGATAGGTGCTGGTGTTGGTTTCAGGGCTCCCTTGGCACCTTCCGTTGCTTCCTGTAGTCCTCCTGCAAACCTTAAATGAAACTGAAATTCATTTTTCTTTCTCTCTTTTTTTTTTGAAGACAACTAGGGCGCCTCAGGGAGGTTTTCACCCTAATTCCCTGCCTTGGGATCCTCCAAGGGAGGTTTTCACCTAGGGATCTTATTTTTCTCCCTTTTTTTTTTGACATCACTGGGACACCTCAGAAGAGGTTTTCAACCCAATGATGGGACTCAAGCACCTCATGGAGGTTTTCACTTGAGTCTTTATTTATTTATTTATTTTTGTTATTTTTTCTTTTTCTTCAGTGAGTGGGTGAAGTGGAGGCTAGGACATGCTCCACTACCATCACTGTCTTATTCAAATATTCAATGAACTCTCGCTTGGAGAGGGGTTTCTTGTAGACTTTCAACCGGTGTCCATTGACAAGCATGAAGATGGACTCATCATCAATGGTTCTGATTAGAACTGAACCATTGTCATTGCATATCTCCATAGTGTAGGGTCCCAACCATCTTGTCCTTAGCTTGCCCTTGAAATCTTTGTATCTTAATCATAGAGTAGTGCCTAATCTCCATCTTGGAATTGCTTCTCTTAGATATTTTTTTCATGCTATATCTTTCTCTGAAGCTGAACTACCTCTGTATGGAGAAGGGCCTGCTTTCTGTGTTCATCCAATCCATTGAGGTGAATTAATATTTCTTTCTGTGCGTGGCTGAGGTCTAGGTGCAACTGAGCTGCCATCCTTAGGGTATTGAATTCAAATTCTATTATCAGCAAAGTCTTCTTCCCATAGACCAGCTCATAGGGTGTGAACCCTGTAGTGGTCTTCCATGTTGTGTTGTAGGCCCAAGTGGCCTCAACTAATCTGTTTGCCCAGTCTTTTCTACTGCTTCTCACTACCTTTGTCACGATCCCTTCCAATGCTCTATTAGTGACCTCCACCTGCCCATTGGCTTGTGGATGGTAAGGGGTCGAAATCCTGTGCTTGATCCTATGATGTGTGAGTAGGTCTTCAATCAAATTGGAAGTAAACTGACTGCCTTGATCTGTGACCAATTCTCTTGGATACCCGAACTTGTAGAATATGTTCTCTCTAAAAAATTCAGCTAGTTTTTCCTCTATCACTACTTTGATTGCTTTTGTCTCTGCCCACTTTGTCAGGTAATCGGTGCACACAATGATGTATTGTTTCTGCTTTGAAGGAGGGTTGATAGGACCCACAAAGTCCATGCCCCACTTCTCAAATGGCTCAAAGGTCACTTGAGGTTGCATGGGCATCTCATCCTTTGGAGTAGGTTTCCCCATCCTCTGACACTAATGACACTGGCTGGTATATCTCCTCACATCCTGATGAAGAGTGGGCCCGTAGTAGCCTACTTGCAGTATCTTGAAGGCAGTTCTTTTTGCTGCAAAATGACCTCCACAAGGCCTGTCATGACAGGTCAGGAGGATGTCAAAGACTTCCTCCTCCCTGACACATCTTCTCAAGATCTGATCTGGGCCAAGTTTGAAGAGATTGCCCCTAATCCAGGTGAAAGGGGCGCTTTTCCTTACTATCTTTCTCTTCTCTTTTGAGGACAGGTGTGGTGGGAACTGTGCTGAAACCAAGTAGTTTGCTATATCAGCAAACCATGGAGAGAGTACTGAGATAGAAAACAAATGTTCATCTGGCATTTGGTCATCCACCATTCCTTCTTCACTTGCAGGCAAATTTACTCTAGACAAAAAGTCAACAACAACATTTTCTTTACCATGCTTATCAATAATGGTCAAATCAAACTGCTGCAGTAAAAGCAACCATCTAATAATGTGAGCATTTACATCCGGTTTGTTCATTAAATATCTAATTGCAGCATGATCAGTGTGCACAAAGGTTTGATATCCTGTGAGATAATTTCTGAATTTGTTTAAAGAATACACGATAGCTAGGAGTTCCTTCTCGGTCATTGTATACTTAACTCGGCCTTTGACAAGTTTTTTCTTATAAAGTATATGGCATAAGGCAAATTTTCATCAATTTGTACCAAGGATGCTCCTATTGCTTTGTTTGAGGCATCCGTGTGAATGTGGAAAGGTAGGGCCCAGTTTGGACCTCTCAGAATTGGGCCAGTAACGAGCTTGCTCTTCAAGCTATCTAGGGCTTCTTGACAATTTTTCGACCATATAAACTTGACATCTTTACCTAAGAGGCCAAACAAAGGAGAGGCTAGCTTGCTGAAATCTTTAATGAATCTCCAGTAATACCCAGCTAAGCCTAGGAAGCTTCTGACATCTCTCACTTTTTGAGGAGGTCGGACCCTTTGGATGATGACAATTTTGTTGGGGTCCACCAGTAGTCCCTGTTGAGATATTGCATGACCTAGCATGGTCCCTTCAGTCATAGAAAATTCACATTTTTCCGAACTGAGGGATAGGTTCATCTCAATAGAATTGTCTAGAACTTTTCCTAGATTAGATATGGCTTCCTGAAAGTCAGAGCCATAAGGAGTAAAGTCATCCATGTATATCTCTACTGCATCATGAACTAATTCAGAGAATATACTCAATACCGCTCTTTGGAAAGTGGCGGGAGCATTACACAAACCAAAAGGAAGGACCCGGTATGCAAAGGTACCCCAAGGACAAGTGAAAGTGGTCTTAT
The DNA here is from genome assembly GCA_000404065.3 of Pinus taeda. Taxonomy (NCBI): domain Eukaryota; kingdom Viridiplantae; phylum Streptophyta; class Pinopsida; order Pinales; family Pinaceae; genus Pinus; species Pinus taeda. Next base: position 23,581 of record APFE031292654.1, read on the forward strand.
CTTGGTCTTTGGGTCTTCTGGGTTGATTTGAAATCTGATTTACCCGCTAAACCCATTAGAAAAGAGAATTTTTTCACCTGCAGCTGTCTAATACTTGTCTATGAAAATAAAGAAAAAGTCCTTTTTAGTGCTTGTTCAATTCCAATAGCACACAGATTCTCCCACTTCCATTTGTTCTTTGGCATAGCACCAAAGGAAGAACCCATTCACTGTCAGAGAGGAAGTGAATCCTGCATCAAGCAATTTCTGCAATTCTTCCTTAACAATATCTTTAAGTGTTGGATTCATCCTCCTTTGAGGCTTCCTGACTAGCTTGCAACCCTCCTTGATGTATATATGATGAGTACATACTGAAGGGTGCACTCCCTTCATCTCCTTATAACTCCAAGCGGAGGGATCTAGGTGTTTTCTCAGCAGGCTACACAATTCCTTCTCCTGGGAAGTGGATAGGGATGGATTGATTTTCAAGGTTCTTTCTGGGTCGAACTCTATATTCTTAACACGGAGAGAGGTGGAGTCGACCATATAGAGATTAGTTGAGGGGTTGTTTTTGGTTTTTATTACTATGTCCTCTAAGGGCGATACACTGGGAGGTGGATTCTGAATCAGATTTTCAATCATATCATCCTCATCTTGCTGTTTCCCCCCAATGGTGATTCCTAATGCAAAAAGCAATGCATAATAGACTTCATCCTCATCTTCCTCCTCCAACCAGAGAGGTAGATCATGTTCTAACAAGGGCTGGGCACGAGGATATAGGATTAACTTCTTGGGCATATGCATGTTCTTTATGGTCATGTTCCCAGCTCGATAGCTGATGTAGGCATCAACAATAGCCAATCAGGGTCTTCCCAGAATGAGAGGATACCCAGTGAGCTTTGCCTTTGGCTAGAGAACTAAGAAATCAACAGGGTACTCCCAATAATCAATGGAGACCATCACATCTTCCACAATCCCCTCAGGGGTCACGGTGGAGCAGTCTGCTAACTGTAGCACGATCGTGGTCTTCCTCAAGGAGTCCCGGAGGTTGAGTTTGAGAATTGTGTCCTTTGTCATCACATTAATGGCAACTCCTAGATCAACCAAGGTGTGTGGGATCATGGTGCCATTGATGTGGACATCGATTACTGGGCTGCCAGGGTCCAAATACTTTCGACAGATTGCCTGCCCCAACATCAGGGCAGACAATTTCCCTATGACATTGATGGTTGGGGCATCTCTCTTGTGCCTTCCTAGATGCCTAAATCACTTCTCTTTGATCAACCTATTGTAGATAGGCACATCTTTTATGGCTTGGAGAAGTGGTATCTTCACACATAAATGTTTCAATTCCCCCAGGAGTTCAGTTTCTTTAGGGGTAGGCGGGACTGTCACAGATAGTCTCTCAGGAAAGAGTGGAATTGCTTTAGGTTCACTTTCCTCTTTATCTTCCTCAACCTCCTTGGGTGGAGGCTGGCTATCTGGGAGAACTTTCCCAAATCACAAGTTGATTTCTTGAATCTCCACAGCATAAGTTGGGCATGATGGTTCCCCACTATACACTTGCTGAGCTTGTTTGTTGTTCGGGTTTGGATTTGATTGGGCAAGCATTAGGGGTTACTTTGGAGGAGCAAGAGGTAACGGTTGTGGTTGGGCAGGTGGTGGAGGCAAAAGAGCGGGAAGAGAGTTGTATTGGGGCCTCGACCCCTGATGAGGTGCATTCCACTGAGGTGGTGGCTGAGCATAGGATTGAAATGAATGGCTAGCTGGTTGGACATGATATTGAGATGTGAAAGACCAAGGAAGAGGCGTGGACCAGAAAGGATGAGCAGGGGGCTCCAAGAAGGTATGGAAGGGACTTGGTTGGGGTTGTAGTATGCCTGAGATGTCCCTTGCATCCCCTGCTGATATGGTCTAGGTCCATGCGGCCTCCTTTGGTTTATGTAATAGAGATGTTCAGCGACTCCCTCAGCCCCTTGATATATAGCTTTAAGTCTAGGTAAGGAAGGACATTTGTCTGTAGAATGATTTTCTTCACAGACTGAACAAACTTCTATAGGGTTCAATGGGAATTCATTCCTAGGATGCCTCCTGGTGCACCTAGGGAAAAAAATGGCCAAAGCCCTCTCTGCTTCCTCTTGTTTCCTTTTGATATGCAAGGTATCCATTTGCATGGCAAGAGTTTGCAACATCTCACTCTTGAAGTCTTCCAACATGTTTCCAATTTCTCCTTTAGTGGATGAGTTAGAGGAAGAGGTACTAGCTATGGGTTGACTCCCCCTACCTTTCTTCCTGGCTGCTCTAGAATGGTTCCTAAAAACAGTCTTTATGTCCTCATAGGACAGTTGGTAGATGTCTCCTCCGGCCAATAGATGGAGGGTGTCTAAAATATCTTCCCGAATTCCCTTGAGCAGGACCAGCTTCAGAGACTCAGGGTCAAGTGTACACCCGACCCTTTTGTAACTGAGCTGGAACCTCTCCTCATAGTCTTCCGGGGACTCATCACTTCCTATATTCATTCAAAAAATTTATTTTTTAGTATATTTTGACCCACAATAGTCTGAATACTTTTTGTTAAAGGCTTGCTGCATCTGAGCCCAAGTTTTGATGCTATTTCTAGGTAATCCCATGAACTAGCGCAATGCTACATCCTTGAGAGTAGAATGGAACAGTTTCAACTTTTTCTCATCTTCTGCATAGTCATAGGTTCGACAGATAACACCAAACTCAAACAAAAAGGTGTCAGGATATTTTGTAGTCAGACCATGGAATGAGGTAGGGTGGAAGGGCTTATATTCTTAATTTTGGTGTCACCATTGGTCTCCCGAATAGGAAACATACCCTCTATTCTCTCTCCATTCCCCCGAGCATTTCTGTGTTCAGCCATTGGCTCCAAAGGAATGTTTTCTTCTTCTTCTTCCCTTATAGGTTCTTCAAATATGTCTGGCTGTTCACCTAAGGGTTCTTCTTGATCGTAGCCATCGAAGAATAGAAGGTTAGCTGTGTGAAGCAGTGGGGGTGTTGGGCAAAAATTTCCTAAGTTATCTCTATTCCTATGAGGCATCAAAGGAAATCTTTTTGGTTGGTTTTTGTTTCTTTTTTCCCCACACTAATAGTACCTGCAAAACTGAAATTGATTAAACAAAACAAATTGCAAATAGCTGAAGTAAACTTGCTAAAATGAAATTTTCAGAATTGAAAAGGAAAGCAAGGAAATGCAGAACTTGAAGGAAAAGAAATGACTAGTCTACTCTTGCTGAAATGAAATTTGCAGAATTGAAAAGGAAAGCAAGGAAATGCAGAATTGAAGGAAAAGAAAAGACTAGTCTACTTTTGCTGAAATAAAATATTAGCAGAATGTTTGCATAGAAAATAGAAGAAAGAAGTTATCACAAAATACTCTGATGCTTCCCTGGCAACGACGCCAAAAAGTGGTGAGCACCAATATTGCAGCAATAATGCTGCAACTCCTAGGCTGCCTACTTTACTCTTATTAACCCGGTAATTTGTAACAAACTTGGAAGCGACGGTGTTGTATGCACAAGTACTAGTTCTTACTGCAGGTTGTCACTTGGTTAGCTGGCGCAAGATCACTAGGAGCTCAATCCAACTTCTATGGATTCCAGAAGAAGCTCTATATGTGATGAAAGGAGAGAAAAATTACTCTACAGATGCTACTGTAACTGCATAAAGGAGAAAGACTGAAATGTAAAGCAAACCAAGTAAATCCTAATTAACCAACTAATCCTACTTTTGCAGAAAGCACTATGAAAACCATGAAAACAATGCCATTACCTACTCAAGGAAGTCAAAAACATCTAAGTAAACTATTTTTGGAAGTAAATGAGCAACAAACATCTTTTTGGATTTTTATGTATTTTTATGTGAATTTGTCATGCATGTAATTTATTTGTTTGTGAATGTGGCAACAAATAGGTGGCGTTAAAGGGTGGTTTTGGGACTTGAGAGGATGTAGGATGGTGTGGATGGGTCCTAGGAGGTCTCAGATGGCCTTCTGGAGGCTTTTCCCAAACTCGGCCTTCAAAAGAAAGCCTACAGGAAAATCTACAAGAGGACACAAGAAATCTATAGCAGGAAAAACAACGTTCTACAGGAGGAGGCCGAGAGCAGTTTTCATTGTTTTGAAGGTGTGAGAATGGGTGGAAAAGGTGGATGAAGGTTGGAAAGTGTTAGGGCACCTAGATTCTACCAAGAATCATTAGGAGAGAGAAAGATGATTGGATTTGCTCAAGGAGAGAGGAAGAAATTCTATGGAAAATGCAGGAAACTAAGGCAGAATTGAGGGGAGACTTGGGCGACCTGTAGGGAATGGATTAGATGAAGGATGGGATGGTTGATAAGCTGGCCTACTGCTAGAAGATATTTTCTGCATAAACAATTGACAGTTAGTCAATAAGATCAAGCAAGCAATGAAATAAGTGCATCTAAGAAAATAGAGTTTTGCATCAAACTAGTCTAAACTGTGATCTATGAAAGGAAATGTTGAGAAATGATGCAAGAAATGAAAGCATGAAAGAAGGCTATTGTAAATAAATAAGTGAGCATTATGAAGAAGTTCTGAAGAAAAGCAAAACTAAACTATTAACCACTAAAAAGCTGCAAACACTAGAAGTCATATGAATGAGGAAAATCTGTGTTTTTGGGGCAGCAAGAGGGTCTTTGCCTCAAATCATGGTCCCAAAGGGAGGAAGAGAGGCCAAGGCACTATTTCTAGCCTTTTTAATATTTTCTTTACCACTACCTAACTTGCTATAGAAATACATCAAAAAGCAACCTATTCTTAACCATAAAAGAAATACATCTAACAGCAACCTAATCTACAAATTGAAATAAAACATACAAATACAAGTAAAGAGGAGCTTGGATGCTTGGATTGGGCCCTAACCCAAGAGATTCAGCCCTCTGAGGTAACTCAGTGCTAGCTCAAAAAGGATTCCATCTTTATTTTCAAAATAATAGCAAGATTACATGAAACTATCACAAAAATAAGCTTGAAGTTTGAGCAGAGTTTACATAAGAAAAAATCCAACAAAAATCCGACCCTAGTGAGGCCCTAGGCCTCTCTACTTATACAAATGAAGCTACCGATAGCTTCCTTAAAATCAGGGAGGCTTGGCTCCCAAAACTCGAGATAATCATCAGTCATCCTCCACTTGCTCGACTCCCTTCTAGTGCATGACTTGGCTGCTTGTACTCCGAGCTGAATGAAGGGGAATTCGAAGTGAGGAGCAATAAATGAAGGGGATTCCCTCCTATAAGTCCTCTTCTTTGTCCACTTTGAGTTATTGCTGCCATTTTTCCACTGGATCCTTGACTTTGATCTCAAAATTCATCAATAATTTGCATTAAACACATATTAGACCACATGGCGTCTAACTAACTCAACTTACGCTATAAGCATAAATATAATAATAAAATCATAAATAAGCTAAGAGAATGGTTGATTTGACTAGGTTAGGAGGTAAAATGAGCCCATATAATTACCCATTTATGAGGCTCATCAATGTCATCTTTCGCCTTATGGTTCCTGACACCGCTAGATTAATCAAGATCTACCTTACTTCCACTTTCTTCTGTTTTGAAGGTGAGTTATATGAACAAACCTATGGTTTGGCTATGAGCTCACCCCTATCCCCTATTGTTGCTAACCCTTTTATGGAAGATTTTGGATTAAGAGATTTAGCCTCAACAATTCTTAAACCCAAGCTTTGGAAAATATTTGTAGACGATACATGCTCTATTTGACAGCATGGTCCATAGATCTCTTCTTTCAACATCTCAATAATAAATCTCATTCCATTAAGTTTACGAGGGAGAAAGAAGTTAATGGCTCCCTTCCTTTCCTATATGTCCTCATTTATAAGAAAGAGGATGACTCATTTTCCCACCAGGTATTTTAGAAGAAAACCCATACTAAGTAGTATCTTCATGCCAGGTCCCATCATTTCCCTGCTCAAAAGTTGGGGGTTCTTTGCTCTCTTGCTACTCATGCTATGAGGGTTTCTGATGTTGACCATTTTTCTAAAGAGAAATCCCATCTCTTGGACGTTTTTGTCAATAATGGTTACAGTAAGAAACAAGGCCTTAAAGCCTTCCTTAAAGCTTGCAAAAATCCTAAGGCTAAGAAATACCCTATTGATCGTAGTTCTGGAGTTCACCTCCCCTTCATCCAAGGGACGACTGAAAAGATTTCAAGAATCCTCAAGAAACACAACATTCCCTCAACATTTCGACCCTTTACCACCTTAATAAGTTCCTTAAAATCAGCTAAACACCTTGTGAAACAGGCCGATCCATTAATCAAAGGATTAAGTAACACGCTGACGACATCAAGCATGGAAGGACCCGCTCTTCGGCCTTAGCAGAGAATTTTGAGAAGACCAATCATCATATATGCATTGAGGAGGTGAAGGTCAATATTTCTCACTTTCATCGCCATAAATTTAGGTAAGCCATGGAAATTGAAAGGCAACCTAATAATCTGAATAGGGGCGATGGGTGGAAAATCAGTAGTTGTTGGATTCTGGCCCTTTCCTCTTAGATTCCTTCCTTTCATTTCTCCTTCTCCTCCCCTCTGTTTTTTTCTTAGTTTGTCCCCCTAAGGTTTGTTCATTTATCCTTTTTTTTTTTGAATAACTAGTAACTAAAAATTAATATAATAAAAAAAAAATTAAAATTAAAATTAAATTTGATTTTTTTTCTTCTAATAACTAATAACTAAAAAATAATATAATAATAAGGAAGTAAAATTAAATATTGTTTGCGTGTGAAGTAATTAAATATTTAATCGTGGTTGAATTACCGAGACAATCCCGTAGACTTCAGGGGAAACCTCCCGAATATACACCAAGTCAGCTTGAAGGACTACGAGCTCTTGTATCACCTAGTGACAATAGAGTTGGGTCACCAGAAGCCAGAGAATCATCTTTAATTATTCATCCTAATTATCAAGTTCAAGCAACAGAGTATATTTCTGAACCAACTTCATTTTCCGAAGTTACTGGTAGTATTTCTCCTACTAGTGAATTAATTGAGGAACCTGAAACCGAACCTGCTGCTACTCCATCTTCAGGATTTGCTTCTCCAACTTCTAGTGGTCCTGGTTCACCCAGGGTAGGAAGTGTCATTACCCAAAATCTTCCTTCTGGACTCATTTCTATTGAAGAACTGGTTAGTCCGGACGAAGATACAACTCTCTCTGAAAATCAACCAACTTCAGAACTTAGGGAGCATGAATCAATCTTCTACAGTCCTTTTAGAAGTGACGCTTGGTACGTATCATTGACGAACGTTTTAGAAAATTCGGGTCTTGCTTTTTCACCACCTCGTATTCCTTTTCATCCTATGCCCAGAGGTTATTATCCTCCTTCGGATATGTTGAAACGGTCATCCATGTTTTTCCAAACACAGGAAACATTTTTATATGGCGATTTTTCTGTTCCTTCTGGGTATCATTCACTTACTAGTACTTTTTCAGGAGCATCCCCTCAACCAATTGAACATGGGATATCAACTGGTAATAACGGAACTTCACCGTTGAGTGTAGAAGAAATTCTTATGATGTCTGGTACTATTCCAAATCCACAACCTCAAGGTAGTCAGTTACCACTTGGGGGGAAACCTCAAGGTAGTCAAATACTACCTAGGGGGCAACCTCAAGGTAGTCAAATACTACCTAGGGGGCAACCTCAAGGATAGTACATACCTTCGGGACAGTACATACCTCAAGGTCAACCCCAGACTCAGTATATACCTCAAGTTCAACCCCAGTATCAATATATACCTCAAGGTCAACTCCAGTTTCAGTACGTTCCTCAAGGTTATCAACCTCAAGGTCAGTACCCAACTCAAGGTTTCCAACCACCTTTTGGTCAAACATTTATGCAAGGAGCTGGAAATGTACCTCTCACTTATCAGCCCTACACTCAACCTGGTTATGGTCCTCCATATGCTCAACCTTTTATGGGTCCATACCCCGGAATGAACATGGTGTGGGATCCATCTCAGACTCAACAGATTTTGCAACCTAATGTGCAGTTATCAAGTCAACCTGGACAACCTTTGGTTTTTGGTCCTTCTTCAATCCAATTCCAGGTTATCCTGGATATCCTCCTCCTGGAGCTAGTCTTGTGACCCAAGGTTTTCGAGACCCTAACCGTTAGTTACCTTTTATTGCAACTTTGGATTTACCTGATTTGTCACGCCTTACGAACGATCCAATTTACTATCTTCCGTATTGGCCACCAATGCCTAATAAGTTGCCCAGTGATATCCCAAAGTTTGAGGGTAAGTCAGGAGAAGATCTTTCAAATCATGTGATGACTTATCACCTCTGATGTGCATCCAATTCCATTATCAATGATTCAATTCGCTTACGTCTTTTTCAACGCACTCTGATTGGTCTTGCTGCCAAATGGTACATTGAGTTACCATGAGGCTCTTTTTATAATTTTAGTCAGTTAGCCACCTATTTCTTAACTCATTTTCAGTTGTCTGTCAGATATGACAATGGCACGGAATTATTAACTTCATTAAAACAATCAACGTCCACATATATTTCAGATCATATTCATGAATGACGATGTCGACGATGTTTAGTGAAAGTTTTTATTTCGGATCAAATTTTGGCAGAATGGTTTGTTAAATCATTATTACCTAAAATCACTGAGGATGTAGCTAAGGAAAGAGTTGTTACTGAAGAGCAAGTAATTGCTCAAGCTCAATACCTTGACCTCGTTTATACGCAGTCAAGTACTTTACACGAAAAAATCCCCGACCTTCCGAAACAAAATCAAATAACTGCAGCTCCTTTAGGGTCTCATGCCGCTGATGGTATGATTGGTTCAGTTAGTACCAAAAGCAAGAAGAAATATGTAAAGAATTCTTCTCCTATTATAACTTTACCAAATTCCTTGATAGGAGATTCTTCCTCTGAAATTCCTACCGATATCCATGTCGTAGAATCATCTATGGCCAAATCAAAATCCAGCGGAAAAAAGAAGGGGAAGAAGAAAAATAAACAAAACTCAAAAGAGAAACCAGATAAAAATGAACCTACTGACGAGAAACGTAAAACTCGCTATCCTTGTCTCATTTGTGACGAGGAGCATTTTACAAGAGATTTCCCACATCGAGCTAAGGTTTTGAAAATCGTCAAAGGTTCTCAAATGCCTATTGTCTTGAAGGATCCTTTTCCTAGTCAAGATAGTAAGATGATAGGTTCTTCCTCAGCTGCCTCAGAAGAACCCATTATGATGGTGTCCCATGTCAGGATTGCGACGCGATCGCAAGATTATGGTAGTAAGAATCCTGTTGGTGGTAAAGAAGCAGAATCTTCTAATTCAAACCCATCAACCTCAACTCCTTCTGGTTTTGATCCGCTACAGATTGAGAAACCTAACCCAAACTTAGTAATCAAACTGCCTGCTAAAGGTTTACTTCGGAAGTCAGCTTTCAATCCACATGCGAGAGCTTCTCATAACTATAACATTGTTGAAGATTTAGCTATTTTTCCTTCAGCAATGTCGGCTTTGGAGGTGCTGCAATCATTCCCAGCACAGTGTAAATTGCTATTGTTTGCTATAGGAGCTATTGATATTCAGGATTCCAACCTTATAATCTTCGATTTAGAAAATAGTACACCTCACCTACCTCATCAAATGGCTTTCCAAATCCCAGTGTTAGTCAAAAACAGACCTTGCTTTCGGACTGTGATTGATGAGGGAGCTTCTATGTGTATTATGTCGATCCAGTGTTGGAGATCACTTGGTTCTCCTACACTCAATCAATCCCCAACGATTCTAAAGGCTTTTGATGGCTGAGGATTTCATCCTTTTGGCATTTTGCAGGATTTACCTATAGGGGTTGAAGGAAAAACTGTAAATCTAGATGTGGAAGTGGTTGATGCCTCTCTAGATTACAACCTTATTTTGGGTCGCAGTTGGTCTTACGATATGACTGTTGTTGTTTCATCGGTCTTTCGGCTTATTAAGTTTCCTCATAATGGAAAGATCGTTACAATAGACCAGTTAACTTATTTTTCATCCGACCCAGCCTCTTTTGATAATATTCAACATGTCGGTAAAACAACTATCCCTTACAAGGATATTGGGGTAGGTTTGATTAAATATTCTGGTTTACTATGAACTTTTTCATTTCCTCCTAATGTATCGCCTTCTTTTGCAACTTTTCATATGATTTCATCAAACACTATTGCTTTTGATGATCCTTAGATCGTACCTTCTGATTCTGAGGTAGACTCATTTGGTGATGCAATGCCTTTGAGTCCCTTTGAAGTTGCATATCAGGCTGTACAGTCATTTTCCGACTCTTGTTCAACCAAATCTGATCCAATGAATGTGGTCCATGGGGAATCACTTTCAATCTCAATCTCAGATTCAACAACTCTTTCTAATCCTGTTCATACTGATGAGCAGATTCGTGAACTTTTGTCTGTTGATGATTTACCATGGGAAGATCTTCATCATCGATCTTCGTTTTTACCCGAGCTTGATCATTTTGAAGATGATTTCACATCTATTTTTACCGTTGATTATGTCAAAGAACCAAAAAATCCATTGCAACATCTTGATTCTGAGTTGAATTTGGGAAATATTTCTTGAACGGTTCCTATTGAAATTTCAGTGAAACCCGGAATTATTGAAAACATTCATATAGGTGCTTCCTGTACGGATGAGGAAATCCAAACTTATAAAGTCCTATTTCAAGAATTCCACGACGTGTTTGCCTAGTCATATGAAGATATGCCAGGAATCAATCCATTAATTGTTTTCCATGAAATTAAAACTTACCCGGATGATAAACCTGTCTGGAAACATTTGCGTTAGATACATCCAAGAAAAGTTGCTGCCTACATTTATCCAATTCCCTTAACAAATTGGGTATCAAATATTGTTCCTGTTAACAAAAAGCAAGGAACGATAAGAATATGTATCGATTATAGGGATATTAATTGAGCTTTTCCTAAAGACAATTATCCAACCCCCTATATTGATCAAATTATTGATGATTGTGCCGATAGTGAAGTGTTCTCCTTTATGGATGGTTTTTCCGGTTACAATCAAATCAACATACTCCCTGCTAGTCAACCTAAAACGACTTTCATTTGTCCATGGGGGACATTTTCTTATTGCAAATTACCTTTTGGATTGAAGAACGTCAGAGCAACTTTTCAAAGGGCTATGTCTTACGCATTTCATGACATCAAGCACATTGTGCAACCTTATCTCGATGATTTACCTGCTCATTCATTACATAGAGCCGATTATCTCACTCATTTACGAGCAGTCTTTATGAGATGTAGGCATTATCGAATTAGGCTGAATCCACACAAATTTGTTTTCTGTATAGAAATAGGTCGTTTCTGGGATTTGTTGTAAAGCTGGCATTCATGTCGATCCCTCAAAGGTTGAAGCTATTGTCAAATTACCTTCGCCTTCGACTCTTCGCCAACTCCAAAGTTTGCAAGGGAAAGCAAACTTTTTACGTTGTTTCATTCCTAACTATGCCGAGATAAAGAAAGGTTTTACCAGGTTGTTGAAATAGAATACTCCATTCTTTTGGGATGAGATAGTTGACAAATATTTTGATGCACTTAAACACGCGTTGACCCATGCACCGTTATTGCATCCTCCCAACTACAACTAGGATTACTTTTTGTACCTCGCCACTTCTCATTCCACCATTGGGATGGTGTTATTTCAGGAAGATGAATTCAACAATGAACATGTGATTTACTATCTTAGTCGAACTTTAAATCTTATTGAGCTTAAATATTCGCATGTGGAGAAATTGGCATTGGCAGCTGTTCAAGGTGTCCAAAGATTTCGTCGCTACATTTTATTACGCAAAACCACGGTAATTTCTGACTGTAACCTTATGACGTATATTTTGACCAAACAATTGCTAAGGGGCAAGTATTCCAAATGGATAGTCATCCTGTAGGAATTTGACTTGGAATTTGAAAAATACAAGGCAAAGAAATCTTTGGTTTTTGCGGAACTGATGTGTGATTTCCCGCTTACTGATACTGAAACTGTGGCAGAAGAACCCATTGTAGATGAATCCTTGTTTCTTATTAGTACTCTTGATCCATGGTATGGAGATATAATTTTCTATCTCCAAACCCAATCTTTTCGGCCTGAAATCTCACGATCTCAGCAAAGGAAAATACGTTTCCAATCCCAACAGTACAATATTATTAGAGATACGCTTTATCGTCGTGGGGTGAATTTTGTTTTCCCACGTTGTATAACTCATGAAGAAGCTGAAAAGGTTCTAAATGACTGTCACTCTGGAGCATGTAGCGGTCATATGCCTGGGTATGTCACAGCCCAAAATATATTGCACGCTAGTTATTTCTGGCCATCCTTATTTAAAGATTGTAGCAATGCAGTCCGGAAATGCCACAATTGCCAAATTTTTTATCATAAGATGCGTGCTCCACCTGATCCTCTCCACCTTATAATTGCTGTCAGTCCTTTCGCAAAGTGGAGTATCGACTTTATTACATGTAACCCTCGCTTGGCTGGGGGGCATGCGTATATCATCCTTGCGGTAGATTATTTTACCAAGTGGGCCGAGGCGATGCCTACATTTTTGGCAGAAGGAAAAACTGCTGCAATTTTCGTTTTCAATCATATAATTGCTAGTTTCGGTGTTCCTCAAGCTATTATTACTGATCATGGAAGTCATTTTTTGAAACATCATGATGACTGAACTAACAGATCAACTTGGCCTGCGTCACAATAGTTCTACTCCATATTACCCACAGGCTAATGGTCTGGTTGAAGCAATCAATAAAGTTCTAGTCACTATGATCCAACGAATCATTCGTATTCATTGGTTGAATTGGCATAACATGTTATTTTCAGCGCTTTGGGCATATCGAACCTCAGTAAAAACATCAACTGGTTTCACTCCTTTTCAACTAGTTTACGGGTTGGAAGCAGTGTTACCCATTGAATTCGAAATTCCATCATTGCAAATAGCCATAGAATTACTCCCAGCCACTTCCAAAGAGGAGAAACGTTTGTTGTACTTAGCTCAGCTAGATGAGAATTGACATGATGCTGCATTAGCAATCGAGACTAATGCAAAACGAATAAAAGCTCAGTACGACTGAAATGTTACACCTCGTAATTTTTCGGAAGGAGACCTAGTTTTACTATATGATCAAGTAAACGATAAGCTAGGGGCTGGAATATTTGTACCTATGTGGCATGGTCCTTATGTTTTCAAGTGAAAGCTGGCAAAAGGGGCATATGAATTGGTATATTTTGACGGTGTCTCTTTGGGTAAACCCAGAAATGGGCTTTACCTGAAAAGATATTATGCTTAAAATTTGGTGTGGAGATTTTTGATACAATTTTTTTTCTAGTTGGTGTGTTTTATATTAGAAAGTGTGCCTAGTTTAGAGTGTTTTTATCATTATTCTTGTTTATCTTGATTTTACTATTGATATTATAGATGTCGACGTCCCTTCAAACATACATTGGTTTTTTTGATGGTGCTTGTCGTAGTACACGGAACATTTCGTCCGCATCTTGGGTTATCTATTTACCCTCTGACAAGTTAGTATCTATGCATGGGGTAAGCCTGGGTCAAACAAAAAATAACATTACAGAGTATAGTGCAGTGATTGAGTTATTATCTGAATCCATCTCATTTTGGATTCAAATTTTGATTGTTAGGTTAGATTCTGAACTCATTGTATTACAGCTTAACAGGGTTTATGCCATTATAAATCCAGTGTTATTAAGATTATTTTTGAGAGTTCGTCTTTTGGAACGTGAATTTGACTACATTGCATATCATCATATTCTATGATATTTAAATACATTAGCAGATGCAGTTGCTTCTCGAATGTTAAATAGACATTTGCAATAATCAAGACAGTAAATTTAAAATCATTCCATAAACATATTATACAAGATAGCCAGTAATAGTGATATATCATAGCATAGAAGTGTGTCAAATATATATCGTCTTCGATCATAGGTTTAAAAACACCTTATGATGGACAAAAATGATAGTACAAAAAGATATAAAATGTCGTATGAGTCTACAAAGGCGATCATCCTATCCCTGATGACGATCACGATAAGAAACCACTGCTCGGGCCACCTTACAAAGGAACCTCCTAAAAGGTCTTGGGACCCCAATCACATAGCGCTGTAACCTAAGTGGAATATCATCTATACTAGTCTCTGGAGTATATGTTGTTAAACGCTCTAGATGATGCTCCAATTCGGTTAGGGTCTCTGTTGATTGGTCCTGTGGGGTTGGTGCTGTTGCAGCTGGGTTTCTTCTCTCATAGGGCTAGAGAGTGGCTGGTTGTCGTGGACCCACATCTGCATTTAAAACTTTTTACTATCGGTTTTGGATGATTTTAAAAACAAAAAAAAATAGTTTAAAATTTAGAAAATGTTGAAAATGATTTTACCTGAATTATCCCATTTCTCTCCTGGTGGAAGAGCCATGTTTGGATCACCACGATAATCCATCCCAGCATATGGAAAGTCTTGAATCACGAAAAGTTGGTTCCTCAACGAACGAAAATACTTAGGTGGAAATCGGACAACCTTTGTACCCTCCTCGGGATGGGGCCATCACTGCAACCCAGCACATAATCCTAGGCTCTCGGGGAAGTCCAGACTCAACGGAAAGCTGTTGTGGGACCAACATAGGGACCCTCGCTAGGCCAAAGCTCACAACCAAGAAACCATATCCAAATTTTTTTAGCTGTCCATTCTTTGCTCTAGTCAGTTGGCCTTTTACATTTGCTAACATAGCCTCGCACCAGTTGAATATGGTGCCTCAGTAACAGTCTACTGCCATTCGCATTTGGGATCTTGTAACTACATGCAATGTTGCGCTCCTGCATAGTCTGGTGATAGTAAATGTGATCACTTTAAGTTCAGGATGGCAGATAGTCTTAATATCTATCTGTTTGTCCTCAGTTTGGTCATTACAAAACTCTGGTTGGAGACTAGCGATAGACTGGCCACCTATCCTAGTCCCGAATAAAGATAATCGTTCACCTCTCTTGGGAAAACCAATCAAGAAATAAATGTCCTATAGCTCAATTTCGAGCCGGTGGCCACCAATTATGAAACACTGGTCCTGTGTGCTCCACCTCTTTATCAGCCATTGCAGAAAGTCTACCTGAGCCCTCATACCGGGTATGGCCCAGAATTTAAATAGCCCGCATGTTTTTAATGCCTGTATTGTAGGTGTATGAATTAATGCGGCAAGATCCACATCTTTGTGCTCCCGTTCCTGCCAAATGAGAATTTTGTATATCCTACATTGCAAAAAAGGTGGATTAGAATATTTTAGCTCAAAATTTTCGAGCGGAAATGGAAAATTTTGACATTTTAAAACTTATTTCGCGGGGTCCGCACCCGCTAGTTAGGGACAATGCATAGGTCCGCACTCATCCTTAAGAGCAGGTGAGTGACCCCGACTTTTTCCTTTGTACGAAAAAGTCGGGGTCCGCAGGGGCCACATATTGCACCTGCGGACCCCCGCGAGCGGTTCTTTAAACAAAATTTTCCTTTAAAAATTAATTTTTAAAGTCCTAAAATGAAAATTAAATGGTTGAAATGCAAGATAAGGATGATGTGGATTACCTGGGCTGACGGTTTTCGATTCCAACGGTCGGATTTTACGCAATCTTCACAGGAAGTTTCTTACCCAAAAGCTCTTACTTCTCACTCTGAAGTCAAACGGTAAAAATGAATTTACAAAAGCCCTTTTTATATGCTTTTTTGAATAAATGAATTTTTAATTTGTTTATTTTTCATTTTAAAAAGGTAAATTTTGATGCATTTTTTTTTTATTTTAAACAGGTATGAGTAATGTTTTGAGTTTTGTGCATAATATTGGATTTTTAGGAAGAATTGATCATTTTCAACAAAGAGCATACTTTTTCACTTTTTCAGACTTTTCCAAAATTTACGAAAAAGAGAAACATAGGAGTCCTCTTTAAGCTCTTTTCTGACTCGTAAAAAATGAAAAGATTGCCAAGTTTTTTCTTTTTAAACTCGTTAAAACAGAATTAAAAGGACGATCCACTTACAGCTCTTTTCTGACCGTATAAACATGAAAAGATCGCTGGACTTTTGTCGTTTCAAGTTCGATATTGGTTATAAAATGACGTGTTTTTGATCGCTTTTTTACTTTTTCAGATTGGAGTCACTAATTATGAAAAGTACTCCTTGATCGTAATGGTCAAGCGGTTCTCTCAAGTATTATTTTATACTTTTTCGGGCTTGGGGGACAAAAATTTACGAAAAAGGACAACCATGGAGTTTTCTTAAGTTTTTCTTCTGACTCCCTAAAATTGAAAAACACCGAGTTTTTCCTATACCAGACTCATTAAAATTCAACAATAAAGGACCTGTTCAATTTTAAACAGGAACAGACCACTCGTTCTTAAGGTTCGAATTTTTAAACTAAGTTGGACTCATCTGAAGGATGAGCTTATAATCAAGCAAATGTTATCCTCCTCAAGCTTGTCAAAAATAAAGAGGTACTTGCCAGAAATGGTGGGGGAAAAGAGAGAAAAATGAACCTGTTTGTTATACTTTGTGTTTAGAAAAGCAGTTAACCACTCTTGAACACAACACTTTTTGTTCACTTGCGTTTGGAAATCCTTTGCCTAACAGTTAATCAAACCATATTGAAAGTCTTCAACCAGTTTCTATGTATTAGCTTTGGGTCAATTGTCACCAAACCATCAACAGTGTCGTTATGTGTTCAAGAGGTCATTTCAAATAAACCATTCATTTGCAAAGTATCTGTCATCCATCTTGACCATCCCTGAGTTAGTCCTTACCAAATATATTTCTTCACAACTTGATCTATGATTTCGTGTTGTGGGCTTGCCTACGACGGATCGCTTTCTATCGACTCCAAGTCATTATCTAGGAAGATGATCTAGAAATCGTCAGTACCTTGGAATCTGCATGCCTTAATGGCAAGTCTCTCACCTTTGACGACAGGTTGCATCATTGACCTTCGATCAAAGGATTTTGTGACGTGTTCAACATCAACTCATTTATTCACATTTCATGGATTGGACTGAGTACTTTGAGGACCATTGACATTACTGGTGGTTTCTCTCACACTTGTTAACAGTTCACATCATTGACTAGTAATCAAGTGATTTCTACCATGTTCGACTTCGACACATTCATTCACATGGATAGAATCATACTAGTTCGGGAAGAAGAAATCAAGACCCTGGATCTAGTTTCCACCATCCAGGCTGCAAGGAATTTTGTTATTCATTATACAGTAGACTATTCATAAATAGATGGATGCGTCCATACTATGTCTACATATGTCTATACTTGTGATGTATTACAAAATCATTCCTGTATCAAAGCAATTTAGATAGTTTTCTAGTCAGTTTTGATCTGAGTATGGGAATGCCTACCTCAACGATGATATGTTCATATATATATATTTTACATTGAATGTTTTTACAGGTTCCAACTGGGGTCTCCATAGGAAGATCCTTGAAATGATAAAGTACTTCACTCTTCTTAGATGACAAAATCTATCCTCATCTATTACAGACTCCGCACTTTAGGGGGCAATCTGTTGCACAAAAATTGTCACCATGACATTCTGCAATCTATGTGAGTCTATCACCACTCATACCTTCCTTCTTTGCAAGTATTAAACCTCAATTCTTCATATCAAGCCTTGAAAATAAGAGAATGACCTTAAAAATATCTAAAACTCTGGTTCTTCACTTTCTCTTAGCATTACCTGTGGTCCCGCACCTAATGGTCATGTCCCCTGTGCACCTGACCACTCTGTCTTTGTGTTATGGGTGCGGACCCTTGTAAAAGTTAAAAAGGCGCAAGTACATTCTTAAAAACTCACTTTGAGTCATTTCTGGAATCTTCTAGAGGGAATCTTGAGGTGGCAAGTTCGCTCCTTTAAGGTTCATGCATCCCATACCTTAAGGAGCTAACCCCTTGATGTGAGGAGCTTATCCCTTTGAAGGAGGAATCTATCCCTTCAATGGTGGACCTGTAACCTCGTTCCTTTGCACTATAAAATGAAGCGTTGGGCTGGTTACAAAGGAGGTTGAAAGATGAATATTTTTTAGGTGAAATGTTGCTGGAACTTAGTCTTCCTAATTGAGCTTTTGAGAGGATAGATACTTAGTCTTCCTAATTGAGCTTTTGAGAGGAGAGATTACATAGTACCTTTTTGATCTCATTTGGAAGAAAGTGAGGCTTGTCAAAGTAGAGGAGATTCCTGTTTGGACCCTGGGAAGAGCTTGTACAACATCAAGGCACCAAAGGTTGTAAAGTTCTTCTATTTCAAAGTTAATACAATCAAGTTTACTTTTCTCAATAAGTTGTGTTTTATGGTTTATTTCATGGATTCCTTGATCACCATGATGAACATGATTTATTATATTAGCTATGCAGGTGTTATTTGATGTGTGCTTGTTTGTGATTGCAGGTTCTCTAAAGGAAACTCTTTTGGACAGTTGAAACATGGCTGCCACAAACTAGCATTGGACTTAAGGTAGGGTCTGAACACCTCTTTAGTTTTTATTAATGAATCGCAATATGTTTAGAGAAAGGTAGATTTTCTTGTCCTACTTGTTGCTATATATCTGTTGATACTAGGGAGATCGGCCTTAACTGCAAGATCGATTTATCTGGCCAACATAGTGCTGAGTTCATGTGTGGTATAACTGAGATATGGGCACAAATTGACCATAATTTTAGACGAGGATTCCTCTATTGGCTGACGTGAATAAGTCTATCGTGCGACGAATGTTTTGGGGCATAACATTCTTAGAGGTTTGGAGTAGTGACACTATGATGTGGTGCCATAGTGGGTGCCATGTTGGACTAGGAGTGATGCGGCAGAGCCATGTGGAAGTCATTGCTAATTTGGTATTGATTAGGGGCCTAAACTTCAAATGGGCATAACTTTCATTCTAGTAGTCAGATTGAGGTAAAATTTATATTATTGGAAAGCTCTTAACGAGCCAAATGTGATGGAATTATCTAAAGTGAGTTCCACATACTTTAGGGTAGAAGGAATTGTGTAACCCCATCTTTGTAATGAGATCATGGAGGTTTGGTTATTTAAAAGTAACACCTCCCATCTTCCTGGTGTGGAGCGCTTGAAAGGTATGCTTTTTGAACAACAATCTAGTGGTTTTCCAATAATATTTCTAACCTTTTCTGCATTATAAGTCTAAAGAATATAAGGGTTTTGATAAATTGTGTGAGAATGGACAAACGAAGCTCAATCACCAATAATTGATGTTTTCTATGCAGAAGGACGCGGAAACAGGGGATCATCAAGCAAAAACAAGAAGCGAAGGGAAAGAAACTGCTGTCCCATCGATAGGAAACCGGATGCGGACAAGATCAAGTAAAATTAGAGCCGAATAATCCAGGAAAAGAACGTAGGACACTGAGACGGAGAACGCAAGAAAGGAAAGAGAAGAACTGAACGATTAGCGAATCCCTCAGGATCTCTGATCCTGAGGGATCGCTGCTTTAGCCTATCTTTTGTATCTAGATATCTCCGTCATTTCTGCTATATAAAGATACCACGCCATCGAGCGTAGGGGATTATTATTGTAATTACATGATTCAGAACAGCTTTGAGCATTAAGTTTTACTAAGACTTGATTTTGTGTACCATTGTTAATGCAATCAATATAAAGGACTTTGTGTTCACTTCGTTTCTGCATCTGAGGTAGCTTTAAGCGGTGTACCATTGGTAGCCAAGGGCCCAGCTCGGACGGTCACTCGCTGTTGTATCATACGGTGATTGGTGTGGTTTTCTTATTTCTTTTGTTTCAGTAATCTGACATATCTTTTATATGATAGACTATGCTTCTTAGTTAATATCTGAATCTGAATAAGTTCTCTAACTCACGTCTCTGTGTTACATAAAGTGAATCTATTCGAATTGCATCCCTTTATATAACAAGGTATTAGTATGAATGGTATCATTATTGGATTCATATAAAATAAGTGTTTGCGAGGCTTGAAGACAATATCACTTTGTTCAGAAATATAGTCACATCATACGTTACTCTCGGATTGCTGTAATAGTTTAGAACGTGTACATCCATTTGAGTTTGCTGTTCCATTTGAGTTTACTGTTCCATATGATTGACGTTTCCTGTTTATGATAGTTTGCTGTTCCATTTACTTATGCTGTTCCATTTGATGACTGCTGTCCCATTTCATAACTGCTGTTCCATTTACTTATGTTGTTCCATTTGATTACTGTTGTTCCATTTCATAACTGCTGCTCCATTTACTTTCGCTTATCTGCCTTTGTTGCTTTCGCGTGATAGCAGGCCTAAGGCTGTCGTGAGCCCAGCAAGACGTTGCCTGACTCCCAGACCTATAAGTCCATGCTTTGGTTTCTTTCTTTATCAGTTTCTAAAGGGAAGGGTTATTGGTTCCGTACCCTTGACTGATCAATTGCTTTGTGTGATTTTATCTTTTGAGTTGGTTTAGTTACAGTTTAGTGTCTGCTTCCTTTCAAATCATTAGAACGCTATACTACCAAGCATTACTTGGGCAAAACAGCCTCGGATTGAGTTACTCCTTGAAAGAACAAAACGATCCCGGATTGACTTAATAATGTGGAATAATTGGTGGTGTGAGAGACCCTAGTTATCGCTCTACACCTGGAAAATCCAAGGGGGTGGGAGGGAGCATTACATCTAGTTATTAAACCTCCATAATATTGTCTAAACATATTTTCTCTAATTCAATAATAGTTTCCTATTTTTCTAGTCAACATACCAAAAATAAAATTTATAGCACCAAGATCTTTCATGTCAAATTTATAGGACAACTAAGTTGTCACATCCTTGATGATTTCCTCATTGTTTCCAATTAACCAGATATAATCCACATACAAGACCATGTAAATAAACTTGTCACCAACTAATTTTTAATACACATCATGATTA
Source organism: Pinus taeda (assembly GCA_000404065.3). Taxonomy (NCBI): domain Eukaryota; kingdom Viridiplantae; phylum Streptophyta; class Pinopsida; order Pinales; family Pinaceae; genus Pinus; species Pinus taeda. The sequence goes on from APFE031292654.1 coordinate 44,588, forward strand.
GCTTTTCTCCTTTTGAATCCAAGTCCCAATATATAAATATAAAACTTTTGATATTGTATCCTTATAGATTTTTTAACCCATACATGGATTTTTCCATCTTGCAAACCAGTTCTTTTTTTATTTTCACCACAAAACCTTCTAGTTATTTCATGTAGCTTTTTTATTCTATATCCCCGTGTAGGAATGTTTCCTTTACATCTAACGATTCTACTTCAATATCAAAAGTAGCAATAACAAACAAAATAAATATAATAGAAATTAACTTAGCAATAAGAATACAATTTTTTTCACCAAATTCAATTCCTTTTACTTGGGAATAATTCTACTTTACTTTCCAGTTAATTTTCCAATGAATTCATAATCCTTCAACTCAAACTCTATTTTCTCTAGTTAATTTTCCAATGTCAGGACTTCTTGTTGAGAAACATATTTGATCTCTCTAAAGACAACATATTTATTATAAAAAAACTTTCTTAATGTATGGGTTCTAAATCTTATAATCTTTTATACCTTATTTATGACAATTAAAATTGCACTTTTAAGCTTTGTTATCCAAATTACTGTTATTTTCCTTTGGAATATGTACATAAGCGTGACAACTAAAAACAATAAGATGTTTAAAAGAGTGATTCTTACGAATCCATGCCTCATGGGAAGTCTTGTCAACCAATGTTAATGAGGGTCATCAATTTACCAAATAACACATAGTATCCATTACCTTTGCTCAAAATTATTGTCTTAACCTGGTACTAGTAAGAATATTTTTTGTTTTTTCCATCGACACTTCATTCATCCTTTCTGCAATCTCATTCTATTGAGGTATGTATGAAATAGTCACGTACCTTGCTATACCACACATATTATCAAATTCCTCGAATTCATTCCCATCAAATTCTCCACCATTGTTTGTCCTAGACACATTAATTTTCTTTTATGTTTGATTCTCCACAACAACCTTAAACTCTTTAAATTTACCAAATACATCATACTTCCTCTAGAGGATATAAATTTGCGCGTTCCTTAAGAAATCATATATAAAGTTTCAAGCCAGCTCTGGAATGTGTAGAATCCTAGAGAGTGTTCTAACATTTCCATCCTTGAGCATCAACTTGACTTTTCCTTGTCCCATGATTTTGGCTATTGAGTCATCTCTTAGGAAAACATCATGTCCATTAAGCCTTTCATATTTGCACAACCACCCCCTATGGAGAGTCATATGAAAAGTGAAGGTTTTAACCCTGTACAGATATTACATACAAACGAATTCTTAAAAAATAGAAAATATACAATGGCAAGAACATAAAATATACAATAACAAGAGTTGCATGTAGAAAATGTGGCTGGGGGGATTCAATTGAGCATTCAATACTAACAACGACGGTTTGAGATGGAGCTCTGCAAGGCTGCAGCCGACAACCATGGAAGCCTTGGAAGCCATAATCTCGGGGATTAAAGGCCATAGCCCTTGCACCTGGCTGGCCTGACCTTACCACTCACCTTCCTATCTCCCTCGGGTTTACTCTCACTCTGCTCATGGTTTACCTTGCAACAGAGACTTACCAGGAAGTCACAGCTAGTTTACCCCTCATCTTGTTACTTTGACTCCTCGACATCTATAACTCTCCTGACCATGAATGTTAGTTTCGATGAAGCTGGATGATGTTGACTACGAGGAGAACCCCCACCTCAACCAGGTTATCTGGTCGCACCACCGAAATGTGAGGGGCTCTGGCCCTTTTGCTGCCACTCTACGACTGCTAACAGCTGCTTAGTCCACTTAGTTTCGTTCGAGTCCTTCTGAAATCCATCCCTCGCCCTCAGTCCACATTGATGACGCACTTGCTTTAGACTGTCCCCCGCTCTCTCCAGTGATCTTGAACCTGCTGGGAACTTGTCTCCAACCCTCTCCCACCTTCAATGCTCCCCTGTTTCACCCTCCACACACCACAACGCCCAGTTGTGCTCCCTCTACCTCCCGTATCCCCCCATCCGGACCCCCTTCCCTCACCATCACTTCCTTCACAAGTGCTAACCTAACTCCTAGAGGTACAAACCCTAACACCCCCATCCGCTCAGGCTGCTTCAGCTCCCTGATCCCTAACCCTAAATCTACCCCATCCCCTCTCCAAACTGTCAACCAGGGTTGCCAGGGTCTTCTAAAGGAACATCCGACTGCTTGTCGCACAGATAAACCCAAGAAAGGCAGGTGCCTAAAATCGGTAGACAGGGACATTAACCTAACCCTAGGCGAGGACATTCTGATGGGAGAAGTCACAGATATGACAAAGAAGGTTCTAGTGGGTCGAGTAAGGGGCATAAACTACTTAGTGGATCGTCTTCATCTCTAGACCTCGGAGATATGGGGTTCCCTTCTCAAAGAACTACCCATTATCAGGGTCCTTGCTCATGGGTGGTTTGCCCTATGCTTCCATAGGGAAGAATACATCGACTGGATACTATCCCGCTTCTGGCACATCGAGCTCGCTCCGGTACTGTTAAAAAGATGGGATCCTTTATTTGATCCAGAGCAAGAATAGTTGCGTGCAGGTCCGATTCAGGTTTGTTTGCAGGGCCTTCCAATGCATTTCTATACCCTTGTTTTGTTCAAGCGCATTGGTGATGCGCTGGGTACCTACTTAGAACATGACCAATCTTTTGAAAAGTCAGGGATTATGACAATGGTGCGAATCCTGGTTCATCTGGATACTAGGGAGGGGCTGGAGGAAAAGATAACCCTCCACTGGAGGCACTTCTCGCACCGTCAAAAAATGGATTACGAAGGGGTGCCCTTTCGGTGCTGAAGATGCCACAAGGTCGACCATCTATACAAGGATTGTCTACTGCTCACTCCTACTTCTCAAGAGACTGCAAGGGGATCGAAACATCATCTGTCTGAAGACCCGATTGTGGATGAGTAGCCCTCAGGTCAGGATCACTCAAAGGATGTGGATGGAGTCACTGCTCAGCAATCCAATCCTCCAAGGATACCACCTACATCCCCTCCACTGACTTGATCCCAGTCTTCGATGGAAGTAGCTCCTACAACGAGTAATGCTCCTACTTCCTTTACCTCTGCTCTGCCTTTTAATCAATTAAATGCATCTATACAGATTCCTATTTCCCACTCTGCATCCCCATCGTGCACTCATCCTTCCATTATCTATGAGCTAGAGCCCCCCTCCCCCATTTTCTCTACAACCCTGCCATCTCTACAAGCTATAAACCCTCTCCTTCAACCTCCTCCCTCCCCCTCTGCATCGAGCTTGCACTCATACAACCTCTGATATCATCCCTTAAACAATTCCCCCCTGCTTGGTCTCGGCATCCCCCCCCTCCCTTCCGAGATTAAACACTCCAGAGGTAGGCCTTCAAAGTTTTCCAAAGCCATCAAATCTGCAGTGGTAGATGTGGCGCAGGGTCGATAGACCACCATCGAAAGGGAACTTAGAGCATCTGAAAACCTTGATTCTATTCCCAAATGATTTGGCTTTCTTTCAATTGTAGGGGCTTGGCCAACCTAAAAAAAAAATGGCCCTCAAGCGCCTCTTAATCTGTTCCCCCTATGACATGATTCTTCTATAGAAAACCCTAGGGCCTTATGATCATATCACTATGATCCTACAAGTTCTGCTACCTGTCTGGCACTTCCAAGGCTTGGAAGTTTTGGGCCGATCTAGGGGTCTAGCCATTGGCATCAATCCTAAACAAATTAAGGTGATATTCTCATGGGGGGGTCCGGGGTTCCTGGGCATGGACTTTCTCTTTGCAGATTTAGGCAAACAAATCCACATCATTAATATCTATGCCCCCAACCAAAACAGACTTGATTTCTGGAAATCTCTTCTCGATAACCCCTTGATTAATAGTACCACCATTATAGGGGGACCTGAAATTTTCCATTGGAAATGAGGAATCTTGGGGGCATCACTCGTAGCATGACCCTCTCCCAGACCACATGATCTCTCTACTGGATCAATATGGGCTCATATATGTACCCATGAATAAGAAGATGCCCACATGGCATAATAGGCGTACTGGAGAAGTTGCCCTTGGAAGAAGGCTGGACAGATACCTCATACATGAAGAGCTACTCAGAACTCTTGCCATATACAAACAATGGGTAGGCTCGGGGGGGATCTCGGATCACTCCCCCATCTACTTGGAAGTGGCTAGCCCATTTAGGAAACCAAGGGCCCCTTTCAAATGTAATTCTTCTTGTTTAAAGGATTCGGATTATGTTAAGATGGTTTCGGATTTCTGGCAAGCCCAGCCACCCCTTAGGGATCATAGGAAGGCTGCGGATTTTTGCAGGAACCTGTATCAGCTCAAGAGATTAACCATTGACTATACTAAAAGGAAAAAAGCAAGGCATGACTAATCCCTTGTGGATATCGAAGATCATCTAACCTCCTTAACAGATGCTAGAGGGCTTGGCTACATATCCACTGAAACAAAGCTTCGCCTAGTGGACTTGGAATCTCAGAGATCCAAGATCCTCCTAGACCGAGAAGAATTATGGGGACTCAAAAGTAGAGCAATTTGGTTACAAGCGGGAGATGGAAACACAAAATTCTTCCCCAATTTTGCCAATGGAAGGAAGGCCAGCAATACTATTTGGCAGATGCCCTCGCAACATGATCGTTTGGCCACCACTCACTCACAGCTCGCCCAACTTGGTATCTTCCACTTCAAGCAGCTCTTCAAAGCCCCCCCTGCCCCTTCTCTTCCTGAAATCATTAACCTAGCTGGCCATTTCCCTGGGTACTTGGAGCCGGATGGAATTTATGACCTTATAAAACCTATCTCCATGGGTGAATTATAAAGCAATCTCAAATGGTTCAAGAAAGACAAAAGTCTAGGGCCAAATGGTTGGCTAGTGGAATTTTATATTGCTTTCTTGGACATCATTGGAACGGACCTGATAGGAGTGATAGAAGAGAGTCGAACTCTTGGTTGCATATATGCCCCCTTAAACTCCACTTTCATTGCCCTCATTCCCAAGACTGACTCCCCCACCTCCTTCCATGACTTTCGCCTATATCCCTCTACAATTGTCTCTACAAAATTATTGCCAAGATTATAGCCAATCGAATAAAGCCAATCCTCTCACAACACATTTCACAAGAGAAATTCACCTTTATCCACAATAGACATATTCATGAAGCCATTGGCTCTTCCCAAGAGGTCCTCCACACCATTAAATTGAGAAAACTAAAAGGGATGGCGCTCAAAATAGACCTATCAAAATCATTTGATAAAGTAAGTTGGTTATATCTAAGGATGATACTCACACATATGGGCTTCCCTCTGGAGTTCACCAGATGGATAATGGGATGTATAACTTCAGTATCCTTTGCAATCCTTATAAATGGGTCAGCCTCCCATACCTTTCAGGTGGAAAGGGGAATCAAGCAGGGATGCCCTTATCCCCCCTTCTATTCCTTTTAGTTATGGAAGGTCTAAGTAGACTGATAGCACTGGAGAAGCGAGCTAGGAGACTCAAGGGACTTATGATTACTGAACATTTCCTATTGACCCATCTACTTTTCGTTGATGACATCCTCATCTTTCTCAATGGGGGTATACAGGATATCATTACTCTTAGGGAGTCATTAAAACTCTTTAGTGCTGCTAGAGGAATGTAAATCAATAGGGAAAAGTCTAATGTATCCTTCTCTGAATGTTCCCAACAAGAAATTCATCTCGCCCTACAAAATTTCCCCTATTAAATACTAGATCTACAGGATGGATTGAAGTATCTGGGCTTCAAGATAAAAGTGGATGGCTACAAAATAGCAGATTGGACCTGGTTGGTCACAAAAGTGGAGAAAAGAATAAATATATGGTGTCATCGCCTTCTATCCAGGACATGAAGAATGGTACTCATAAAAGCAGTAATAGAAGCAACCCTAGTCTTTTGGATGTCCTTGGCTTGGATTCCCTTGGGGATTCTTCATAGGGTCCAACAAATTTGCAGCCATTTCCTGTGGAAGGGAAAAAAGGATGGAAAGCCTTATGTGTGGGTCAAATGGATCAGAATTATGACCCCCAAAAAATGGGGTGGATGGGGCTTAAAGCATCTCCCGACCTTTGCACAAGCACTGGCTACAAAGTAAGGTTGGTTACTCCTGAAACATAAGAGTCTTTGGTCAGAGGTGGTCACCATAAATACATTTGGCCTAACTCTATTCATGATTGGATAAGGCGACCTACATGGAAGAGAAAAGGAATTTCAGTCATTTGGAGGGCCATACTAAACACCATGCCCATCATCAAAAGAGGACTTACCTGGAAGATTGGAAATGGGGCGTCAGTGCGTATCGGGATTGATCCTTGGATTGGTAGTGGAAATGTTTATCAACTATCATGGGAATTGATCACACACCTCAACCACAATGGAGCCCTGTACATATCACATATAGGAGACCATCACAATACAACCATTCTGCAGCAATCATGGCACACAGGATAGGCTTGGAATATCTTGAACCATTGGGAAAGATAGTGGAGAATTTTTATGCAAGCTCTATCAGAATCCCATGTTCACCTCAATGAAGAAGAGGATGAATTGATTTGGGGCCTATGTTGGGTCCCTATAATACTAGTGATTACCCCATTAATATTGTAGTTATAACCCTTATTAATATTGTTGTGCTCCTATTGCCCCCATATTGTTATTACTGTGCCCCATAGAATCCCTCTATTGTTATTTTCGTGGCTTTATATTATTATTGTTAGGTCGGTTGGTTTATATTGTGACTCCTTAGACTCCTATATATAGAAAGGAGGTTTTGTCATTTGAATCATCCAAGAATAGTTCATTTAT
>APFE031292657.1:0-20026 GCA_000404065.3 Pinus taeda
AGGCCAAAACAATCCATCTCCATCATTGTTCCACAAATGAGCAAATTGCAGACATCTTCACCAAAGCGCTTGGAAGAGAAAAGCTTGAAAGATTCAGAATGATGCTTGGACTCACCAACATCCCTTTAGATTAAGGGGGGGAATGTTGACATCTAATCCTCTGCAATTGGGTGAATTTGAATGTGAACAGTCATCAAGAAGATGAACTGAGCAGTCACATTCGTGTATATAACAATAGCTACCTAATGAAATAAACGAATCATTTTTTCTGCCAAGTTTGGAGTTACTCCTGGCCTGACAGAATTTTATGGGAAGACCGAAATGGAGGCACGCTTGATAGTAAGAGAGGAATACCCTCAACCAAGGTTGGTAGTTAACGACCTGATGAGATTAAGAGAAGACGCAGGGGACTCTTCCACTATTAGAACCAATCAATCATATGTAGTAATAGAATACTGTGAGATGGCCCAAACATACTCTATGGAGGCCCTAAAAGTGGATTGAGACATTTGGGAATGCTTACCTATATCCCTTTGTGAGAAAAACCCTATGGGTTACCCTTTCTTCATTCTTGCACTAAACTGTGCTTCCTTTTATGCATATTGAGTGTTGAAACATGGGTCTCATTGGGTAGGTATCTGATTTCATTATCCTATTTTGTGGTGTATGACATTATTCTACATATCTCTTACCTATTGGGACAAGGAAGACTAATGATCAAACTAGATTTCTATGGAAAATACCATGGGTTATTATTGTTATCGTGAATTCAGTCACCCATCCTACAATTGGGGTGACCTTCACATTGGTATTTTGGAAGTGGATTAAGGTTGCATGGGAACATGCAACCAGACAAGCTAGGGGTATATTGTAATTCCTTCTTATGAAAAAAGAATTTTTCCATAAAAATATTTAATTTTTTCCTAAGAACCCTATCATTCCTACTCTTGACTTGTCTTATATATATTCCAAGCACAATTATATTTTAATTTGTTTCAAACGTTCTCTCTTATGTTCATAAATGAATAACTAAGGGAATTAAATAGTAACCTAGGTGTGTCTGGCTTGCATAAGATTGTAGTTTATATATGTGTGTGTGTGTGTGTGTGAGGGATTTGAATAATAGGCTCAGACTATTGACTCATGTTAAAAGCATTTTTGACTACAGGGTTTCATATGATTTCACGTGCCTCGACCATATTGAAAGGGTGTCCCATGGGCAATCATTTTGATGAGTTTATGTCACATTATAAAAGTATCCATAGATTGAATCCTATTGGTGAATTGCTTTAGTTATCTCCACATTGGCATATCAATAGATTTTTGTTTGCAAGATTTATTGATCAAGATTATGGATTTTGGGATGGATTAACTATATGTGGAGCTAACATATGAATAGGTCCATGTGGCATGCTAACAAGCTTCTATTGATCACCTTGACTACACGAATGTGGATATGATTGCATAGATTACTCAATTTTCCAAATTGCATCTCTGTGGTGTTTTGTTTATGAGACTTATGGTAATGGTTCAAGTCAAGTGGTTTATTAAGAAACTTAGTTGTGTGGCTGCTTTAATTGAATGCAAAAATAGTTGTGACCTAGTAAAAGATTCATTAATTGACTTGTAAAATATTCAGATAGTTATTTTGTTTTATAACCACTCCCGGGACAAGTTGAAGGATGTTTATAGGAGGTTTTTCACATGCTAGTGGATAGGATGTTGGAAGATCCCGACAACAAACAACTATCTTGGATCAGTCATGATCAAAGATGTTCATTTTCCAACATTCATAGGATATGTGCATAGATTGATTTGAGAAATACTAAGTTGGGACTTGAAATTTAAACAAACTACCCATAGTTTGTAAGTTCAAGGAGTAAAAATAGAATAGGAGGACTCAGTCACAACTAAAAGTATGATTTATGTCTATAACAATTTACTATGTTTATCTTTGATACAATTAGCTGAGATAAGTTGAACTCTAGCTTGGTTATTTTTGGATTTTTGTAAGCTCTATATAAGTGAGGCATCTAGAGCACAACCATATGTGTTGTTAGATCATTTTTTATTTGAAAGTTAATCCAATTTGTTCTTGGGTGATTAGTAGAGTTCTACATCTACATTTGCATTGCACTATGGTATGTTTTGTTACATTATTTGTCCTTGCTGAATTGCTCTAAGTAGTTAATGATTCAAGGCACTGACCGAGCCTTCATTTCAGCCAGCTCAAGGCGTGGTCAAGTGCCAAATCTTTTATATCATATTGATTGGTTAGTTAGGTTATCTTACTCACTAGATTGGATTTTCATATTCACTGAGTGGTTTTGTTTTATGCATTGTTTGTCATATTCTCTTTTGGATATTTCTTTGTTTTAGTGTATATGTTCATTGACTTGAAGTATTTGATTTTGAAAAGGTTTGGTGGTGTTTTGTTTTAAAAGGAGTCATAATATATATATATTAATTTCTAGCGAATTGGAAATCAAAACGTCGCTATAATGAGCTTACCTCTTTAGGAATTGTTGGGTAATGGTGGAGCGATTAAGTCTAAGGTTAAGAAGTAAGACCCTTTGAATAAAACACCAACCTCTGTCCACTTAGAGTAAATCATTTGATAAATGAAAAAATCAATTTCTTATATATATTGCAATGAGCCCTCATAAGTTTACTAACCAGGTTAACAATTGAAAGACAATGTATAACTTATAATATTAAAGCATCAATAAAAACACTCATTACATATGTTATTATTTTGTTAATTTTAATTGAAAACATAATAAAACATCAATAATCCCATGCTCATTGTGCACCAAGTATGTTGTCTTTATTACAAGCTATATATAGTAAAAATATTTCACTTTCACTCTTAACCATAAATAAAATATTTAAAAATACATATAAATTAACATCAACTAAAAAATTCTAAAAAAATATATACAATTCATTTATTTTTTAAAATATTTCACTATACAATATGTAATTTATTTTATTATTCATATATATTAATTTATTTCATTATCCAACTTAGATGTATATGTAAAAATGTAAAATTTATACACACGCAGTTTCGGGAAAGTGAGGTTCGTGGTGTCAATACCTTATCATCCTCAAAGACATTAAGGGTCCCATGGAAATGGACTCCATGACCTGATAGTAACTAAACCCATAGAAGCCAACTAGGCTGCCTGCTTCACGGGTGTATGCGTTTTGGACTGAGCCTGGTGGATGTGGAGATATATCAACCGACCCTCTATCGGGTGGTGAGGTGTTCAGTTTGCGTGATTATATTTCAGGATGTTGTGCTTCAAAGGTCCAAATTTCTTTATATGTAAACTCAGAACGTGACATTCAACTGTTTTTCTTCTTCAATGTGGGATTTTGGAGATGCTTCAATGAAAAGATTGAAATGCTAATCTTCCATGGCCCTCCGCTTAAATGATTTGGCATTCATTTTTCCTAGGTGTCGTTGCAGTATATTGAAATTATTTTTATTTTTATGTGCATTTAAATTGATATCTAGTGACTTTATCTGATTTTTTTGAGTTAAGGGTTAAAATAAAGTGGATGGTACCAAATAACCTAAACTTATAGTCACTTAAAAAAACCAATACAACACTATTTATTAAAAATACATTATATTTCATTAGGTTAATAATAAAAATTTAAACTTAAATGGAAAGATAAAAACCATTATATATCACCCAAAATAATTCCCACATACATAATAACAAAAGCAAAGATATATAAAATAAATTAATGTGAAAGAAAAAAATAACCAATAATCATGTTTCTTTAATATACAAATGTATTGTAATAACCAAAGTATATTAATAAAATCAAAATCAAATTAAATTCATCCATATTTTGGTTCAATGATTTTATTAAATAATTTGCATGGATACTATGTTCTAATTTGTGTGTGCGTATTTCATTTAATTCATTTAGTACAGTGAAGTGAATTGTCTATTGGTGATTAAAACTTTTTAGAAAATTAAGATATATTTGCATGGATATTATGTTGTACTTTGTGCGTGTATATTTCATTTAATTCACTTAGTACAGTGAATTGTCTGCTGTTGATAAAAACTTTTTAGAGAATTAAGATATATCAGTTAAAAAAAATATATATCGGATAATAATACATTGAAAGAAATTTTAACCTTAGAATAGAATTAGAATAGAAATTTTAAAATGGAATAGTTATTCTTGTTGAGAAGCAAAAATTTAGGGTTCAGTTATTTTTTTCCGAATTCTTTTCTATCTGTAAATTTTATAATTATTACAGAAAATCACATATGTAATTTTTAAGAAAAATATAAAAGAAAATTATACAAAGTTTTTCAAAAGCAATCTGAAACTCTTGTAATGTGGTGGACTTATAATTCTTACATAAAATCACATCTCTAAAATTTAAGTAACAAAAAAATTTATTGATTTCTTTTCAAAAGAAATCTAAAACACTTATAATGTGATGTGGTGTAGATCATAGTTTCATCCATATCAAAGGTGCTTCCTACCTAAGTTTCTCATGTTTTGGTAGTGTTTATTGCTTTTTCTTTCTAGACATATATCATTTTAGACATAATTTTAATGTTATTTATGTGATTATTTAGATAAAAATGTTTACAATGTTTGTTAAGATGTTTCTTCTTTTGAGTTGTGATTGCAATATTTTTTCCCCTTTATTACCAATATCATTTTTTTATTTTTTATGATTCATTTTTCAATTCCAATTGTCCTATCTATGTTTTTAGATACAACAAATAATGTTTTCAGTATGACTATAGAGACATCCAAGGTATTTTACTACTAGCTTTGGCTCTTCCAATAGAATTTGTTTTTGATATCCATACTTCATAACACTTTGCAATTACTCTTACTGAAGGTACTCTCATTTAAAGAGATACTCTTTTTAGTAGTTTATGAAATAAAATTATAACTTTTCAATAATTTTTTAAATCTTTCCATTTTGTAATTATTTGATTTTTACCTTGATTTGAACCTGCATAGCTCTTTCACTGTAAAAATGTAGGTTTGAACATTTTCTATGAAAAAAAAAAATTCTATTGTGTTTTATTTTATTTTATAAATACTAAATAAATTTCGTATTGTTTCAACTATTTATCTAGTTTTTAAATGTTAAATTAAACAACATAACTTAGTACATTTATCTTTAACATGAAATGAAATATTTGAAAATAAAGATTTAGAGAAATTATTATTACTTGAATTTCAAGTTTTTTTTCCTTTAAATTTTTTTGAGCAACTTCCTTTTCTTCATATTTATTTTTTTTTAAGTGTTATTCCATATTTTTAAGCACTATCAATTTCACTACCTTCAACTCAATGCAACAATATCTTAAACTCAATACAACAATGGTGGATTCCTACCACTAAACATAACTTTTAGATCTTCATATCATGTTCTTCAATAGAAGTCCCTATCTTTTTAGTGTTTTACTATTCTACAAATGTTGTTTTAATTCTTCTCACCTTCTCACTATCTACTATAACTCTTTAGTATATAGATTTTTTTTTCTTGCTAGTTGTTTGTTTTTAAAGATAGGATGATATCCAAAAGTTAGGAGTATAGCCGATTTGTCTCATAACATAGATATTAAAATGCAAAATTAACATAAATATTAAAATGAAAAATTAATATTTACTCTCTATTTCCTTAATATTTACTCTCTATTTCCTTATGTAATAAATATGAATGTTATTTTAATTTAATTGTAAAAAAGAGAATTGAAATAAATAGTTATGAACACATTATTAAAGTACTTATTACATTACAACTTGATCCATTTCAAACTCAACTCAATGTTCCACCAAGTTTTTAGGACAAGGAGGTGAGGGAGCGGGGATACGTAGGAGCAGCCTATGAAAAGTTTCCTTATCCATTTTTAGGAAATGTGAGGAGGACATCCGGGTCTTAAAAACTTATAAATATAAAATATAACTTGATGAATCATATAATTTAAACAAATTTAAAATGAAAAGCATGATCATTGATATCATTATGATATAAATTATAATCATACATCATACATGTAAGTTTGTAACTGTACAGTGTAACTACTAGTCTACTAACTTACTAACAATGCATAATGAAAATAAATTATCAAATTATAAACGTTTAAAGTTTACCATACTAATGTTCCACTTCCAACTATCAATATTGAAATAAAATTATAAAAGTCCGATACAAGAGTCAAATTTTTTAATTTTGTAGACTCAAATAACATAAGGACATATCAAAAGATAAATGAGCAAGCTGCTTGGCATTGGGCGAGTCAATAGGCAGCGATTATTGGCATAGGGTGAGTCAACATGCAGCGGTTCAATGGCAGGATACCTCAACGAGTCAGTAGGCAGTGTTTCTCGGCGTCAGGCAAGTCAGCAGGCAATAGTTCTTGGCATTGAGCTGCTTCACCGAGATAGTGATGGCAGGCTACTTGAGCATTCGCGTTAGGTGATGTGTCTACAGGTTGCTTGGCGATGGCGATAGGGTTGCATTTAACACAAGAGAAGACAGAAGGTTGCTTGGCAATGACGATAGTGTTTAGTTCAATGAAGGAGAAGACAATAATGAAATGTGAGATGAACATAGCATAAACTCTTCTTGGTCAGGCAACAAATATTAAAAATTATGATTTTTTTGTTTCATAAAAAAAATTGTGAACTTTTTCTAGGGAAACGACCCCTCAAGATCCCTTAAGACCCATTTCGCTTAGGAAAGGAGCCCAATTGGAGGAAACGACCCCAAAATGGAGGAAACAACCCCTTCCAAATTTCCTTCTGTAATGGAGGAAACAACCCCTTCCAAATTTCCTTCTGTACCTTATTTTTTCACAGGGTGGGGAAATGACCCCCTCTCGTCCCATAGTTCCCAGAGTGCAAGGGAACTAGGAATCTCATCCCCAAATTCCCGGAGCACAAGGGAGCTAGGAAACTCGACTCAGGCGAGGGGACGCGACCCTGTGGAACACTGCCTCAACCTAATGAGTCCCAAATAGTCTACCTCGGGCGAAGTTGGCTCCATGCATTTGAACCGGGTGCATGTACTTGGGATTATGGAGCCCCAATGCGATTTTGCAGGGCGATGCCTAGTGGAACACTTAAAGTCTCTGTCTTTGGCATTTAACGCTTGACATTTGTAACCATTTTGCTAGAGCTCTTTGGGTTGTTTGTATGTCTAATTCTTTTGTTATATGGACTTAGGGTTTATGTTACACACGGAGGAATAAAAAGAGACCACTAATGGTTGATGGGGTATTCAGTTTGTGTGACTAGATTGCACGATGCTCCGCTTCAAGGGTTCAGATAATAATTTTGTTTTTCTAATAATTTTTACTATTGAAAATACGATGAGTTTTTTTTTTTTAATAATTATTTGAATTTTTTATAAATTATTTATAAAAGTTTAATATTTTAAGTGAACATTCCACTTATTAAGTATTAGTGGTTTTCGCAATGCATTATATTAGATATCATTTTTTGGGATTCAACTGCGTTAAGTAAGTTATTCATCTATGACCATTTCCATGAGAGGTAGTTACTATTAGATATCCTCTTTTGGGATTCAACTACATTAAGTAAGTCATTCATCTATGACCATTTCCATGAGAGTTGTAACTGACTAATTTCTCATGATTTTTTAATAGCTCAGTCATTCATCTATCACCATTTCCATGAGAGGTAGTCATAACTAACTACTTTCTCATGATTTTTGAATGTTTCACTTAGCCCTTATTGCATTTGGTGATGCTCACACAGGTGAAGAAGTGAGATTGAAACTAGTGAAATAAATCACATAGCATCAATCATCACTTCCGGGGCTTGCACCCGGTAACTAGGACTTCCCGAGAGGTGACCCATCCCAGGTCGCCTCTGGCTCAAGTGCACTTAATTATGTATTTTTCCTCACAATCAAGCCCACTTAGCTTGTTGCGCCATCTATTATTAACTAATATAATTATAATTTATAACTATATATGTATATAAATTATAATTTAATAACTAGTATACCTATATAAATTAAAATTATATAAGGCTAATTATATTTTTTGGAAAACTTATTTTTAAATCATTTTTATTATTGAAAATATGATGAATTTTTTTGTATATAAATTTATTATTTTTTTTAAATTAGTTACAAAGTTATGAGTTTAATAATTTAAGAAGACATTTAATTTATTATTAACTAATATAATTATATAAATTAAATTATATGACTTAAATTATTGTGCATCTTACATTGATAAGATTAAGAAAATTATAGATTTATTATTATTATTATTATTATTAAAGGAATTAATATATATGAGTTAAACATATATACAATATAAAAAATGAGTAGTTTTTAAGTGTGACTTTTTTGAGTTTACAGGGATGTAATATGGTGAAAAAACTTGTGGCCAAATCTTGATTTGTGTTGTTTAGATTTGTTTTTTCACTACATATATGGATTCAAAACCCTCAAAAACCGTTAGGACACTTCAATGAATCCCGGTTGTATTCTAAACAAATTAGATGAGAAAATTTCCAAAAAGTCGCACTTAAAGACTAGTAGTTAAAAAAAAAAACATGTAACAATATTTTTAGTTTGGAAGCTTAGATTTACCACATTTATTTTGCAAGAGATTCTTTGGGTCCATAAGTGGATCCATGATCAAGACTTCAAATCTTTGAAGAAATAGTGTCAAGAAAAAAAATATACATATAAAAAAAAATAAAAAAAATTCCACTTCAATTTAATAATAATGTGTCCAAAGGATTATATTATAAGGTAAATGTATAAATAATTGTTTATACTAGAATATTTTTAATATATCTTTTTTAAATAATGGTATGCTAGAATTAACACTTAAACTTTAAATAATGGTATGCTAGAATTAACACTTAAACTAATGTATATCCATTTTAAGTATGGATTTACCAAGTTTTCCTTTAAAAGAAGTTTGCATCTCAAAGCCATTTAATAATTATGGATAATTAAATTAAAATCCAGAAAATCTTATTCCACCAATCTAGATCCATCTTAATTCTGAATCTACAGAGAGATCAAATCTCTTTTCACTCTAAAAGTGATTTACACCTCAAGAGATTTGATCCTTAACATAGATCAAGAGTTAATATGGACCTAAATTAACTTAATTATTAATAATAATTATTTTTTATTTTATTTATGTAATTTGATAAAAAAAATTCAAACAAAATAATAATAATAAGTTTAGTTATTTTTTATTTATTTTATTTCTATGTAGTTTGAATGAGTCAAAATATTTTACTTAACATAATATTATAAAAAAAACCTCTCTTAAATTAGATATATTCATAATATAAAATTAAAATAATAATAATAAATCTAAATTTATAAATTAAGAAATATATAACTTTAGCTAATTAAATATATTAAGAGAATTAATATAATTATAAAATTATCCTTGCAATTTTAAAAAATGATATAGTAATAATAATATTCCATACTGATTATTGTGAATTGAATTGCTTGCTCTCTTTTTTTTTTTTTAAAGATTTATGGGAGAGTTGAAACTTGAATTTTATATTTTCATAATTGTTATTTAAATTTAAATTTATTTTAATTTGAAAAATATGAAATTTATTTATTAATTATATAAATTTATTATTATTTTATTATAAATTAAAATATTATAAAATTAAAATTAATTATATTATATAGATTATAGAGTTTTTGAATAATTGTAATTAGTAATTTGTGATTGTTTCCTATCCAATTTTGGATCACTAACCTTTACATCACAAATTATTTTAACGAAACACCTTATTACTATCTCTTCTACATCAAATAGACTTAATTATACTACTTTTAAATTAAAATTAAAAATAAATATTTATAATGTAACAATTTACTAAAAGAATGGAGGAAATTAATTATTAAAATAAATTGCAAAAAGCAATTAGAGGTGTCTCTCCACTGCTCTCAACAATGTACGGGATAATTATATTTCTAAATCGAAAACAGATAATAATTCTAAATCGAGTACAGAAAACTATCATGTTCCTATGGTTCCATTCCTTGTCAAATGGTTTGGCAACACTATGGAAAATAATTAAAGTGATGGCAAATAAATTAGTCACATGGATTTTAAGAATTATTACATCATTATTATATTAGTTATTAGTTATGGTGATTTGATTTAATTAACCTGATTTTTTATTATTTTGGTATTTTCAAAAGTAAGAAATTTTATGTAAAATATTTTGGTATTTATTTGAACATTTTCTTTTCGGATTTTTACAACATTCATATATTGTTATGTAGTATAACTTTTACTGTTAAGTATAGATCACAAAATAAATATATATCACAAGTTTTTACTCTTTGAAAACTAATGCGGGGGAATAAGTATTTTTATTTGTGTGTGGATTTTGGAATTCGAAGAGGCAAAAATTTGTTGGTAGAATAAATACATGTGATGATGAATTTTAAGAATTATTTTAAGAAATTAAGTGGTGTAAAATTTAATATGGATGGTTGTTTAGATAGTTTGGTAGTTGTGGACTTAGGGAAAGATTCTTCATTTGTTAAAGACGTGGGAGTGGCTTTGGGACGCTGTTTAGTGATTGACTTTGGGAGACCCTGGTTCAGGGGTTCTACTTTGGGAGAGTGGTTCAGGAGTTTGAGAGTGGAACTAGAGAGGGGTTCCACTTTGGGAGAGTGGTTCAGGAGTTTGAGAGTGGAACTAGAGAATCCAGTGTGTCAACTACAGTACTACACTTTTACGATGATTATGATTCAGGTGTTTGATAATGGAACTCGGGAATCCAGTTTGCTAACTACACTTTCACGAGGGTTATGAGACAACTTGGAGTTGGCTCTATTAGATTTCAAAGATGTTTAAAGAAGCTAGTTCTAGAGTGGAACTAGAGAATCCAGTCTACCAACTACACTTTTACTATGGTTATGATTTAGGAGTTCGAGAATGGAACTAGGGAATCCAGTGTGCCAACTACACTTTTACGAGGGTTATGAGACAACTTGGAGTTGGCTTTATTAGATTTCAAAGATGTTTAAAGAAGCTAATGAAGACCCTGCAGACAAAAAGATCAAGACAGATATGATTTAGGAGTTCGAGAATGGAACTAGGGTTTTACGATGGTTATGATTTAGGAGTTCCAAAATGGAACTAGGGAATCCAGTGTGCCAACTACACTTTTACGAGGGTTATGAGACAACTTGGAGTTGGCTTTATTAGATTTCGAAGATGTTTAAAGAAGCTAATGAAGACGTTGCAGACAAAAAGATCAAGACAGATATTCGTTAAGAGAGGGACTTGGAGATTTAACTCACTCTTGTCTTCTGCACATTGAATGAGATTCCTTATCTTAAATGTAATTGTTAGTTAATTGTTAATTAGTTGGAACTGAGCTATTCAGTTCCTAGTTTAGTGTTTAGTTGAGAAATTCACTCAACTAATTAATAGTTGATTATGTGATTAACATAGATTTACTATTTTTAACTAATGTTTAATATATTTATATTTATGATTAATTTAACCCAAAAACCGTTATTAAGTGTGCAAATGGTTTTTTAAATCAAACAAAAGGACTGTAGAGCACAACGGTCAGAAATTGATTTTTTTAAGGAATACTATCTTGATCATGCCTAAAGATAATAATATTTAATTGTCAGAATTCATAATAATCTCTAAAAGTGGTAATCTACCCCCAAAACCGCAGCGACAGCTGCTTCGTATCCCAGGTCGAAATAAGTATTATTCAATTACAAAAGTTCTAAAATTGACTTTGATTCAAAAATCCCGAACCTGAAAAATTAAAATTCAGTTACCCGGACGGCGAACAAGTCCACGATCATGTTGAAATGGCTCCCTCAATCCGAGCCCCCAATACTCCCATTCAATGGTGACTCCGATTGATCCACAAATGGGTGTGCCCGAGGATAAATATCGCTAAATTTAGCGTCACATGAACTCGAGGCGTAACGTTTAAGTTGCCCTAGGAAAGGGTAGGGCGTCCTACAACCGTCGTCTGTAGGACAATCACCATCGCTGGCCGCTCCGTGGCTGCCGAAGATGAACTTGATGATGTGGGATAGCAAGTTACTCTTCGTCTTTCGTGCGGATTTCTTTTGGAATCTGTTCTTGGACGACTGACTCCATTTCGACTTCAACTTAATGTGTCCCAAACAGTCTACCTCCGGCGAGGTTGGCTCCAGGGATTCGAAGCGGGCGCCTGTCCTTGGGATTATGGAGCCCCACTTCGGTTTTGCAGGGCGATGCGTAGTGGAATTCTTAAAGGCTCTGCCGAGGCTGAAGGGAGCCAAAGACATGACTGCAATCTTCGTTCTCATCGCATGGAAGGAATTCGTTCGCATCTGACGCCCGATATTTGCCACCATCTTGCAGGAGCTCTTCGGCCTCTCGGTATGAGGAATTGTTTGTTTATATGGACTTGGAGTTTATGTTACGCATGGAGGAATATCAACCGGCCCACTATTGTGTGGTGGGGCGTTCAGTTTGCGTGAATAGATTTCACGATGCTCTGCTTCAATGGTTCAAATTTGTTTATGTGTGAACTCAGAATGTGACATTCAGCGATTTTTCTTTCTAAACATGGGATTTCGGAGAGGCTTCCAGGAAATAAAGACAACACTTGGTATGTATATTGAATACGATAAGCAGTACATTGTTTATATACGCAGGTTTTTTCATAGAAAATTTGTGTTGGCCAAAATGAGTTGTAGAATTTGAGTTGGTGGAAGTGTCACACCCGCTTCTTAGTGTTAGTTTTCAAAAGCATGGAATTCATGTATAGTCTTTTTCAATGGTTGAAGATGATATTGTGCCATAAGGATTTAAGGAGAAAAAGAGTGTGGCCATTTGTTTTAGAGGTTTTATTTATAAAAATGTGAATCCTTTTTCATGGTGTTGATTTTTTGGTCCGACTTGAATCACTTTCGTATCCATTTCCCGTTAGAATATCAAAGATTAAATACAGAAAAAAACATAATTGACATAACTTTAAATGGCAATTTGTTGATGTGAAAATGTTTTACAACCATTCAATTTATAGGTACATATGATTTTTTTTTGGATATACTAGATTCAAGAGATTTAGAAACTTTTATTGACAACTCTACAACCTTATCGACTTGAAAATTCAACCTTATTTATTTTTCAAACTCTTTTGTGCTTTTCTTTCATTTTTCTTCTACCCTTCTATTTTTTTCGTCTTTTTATGTCTACATTATTCCAACACCCCCCATTAATGTAGAAATTTCTACACATTTCAAAGTTTATCTTACCAGTTGGCTTGGTCAAGATGTGAGTAATTTTTTTCATTTGTATTACAATAGACTAGATCAATTTCTTTTCACTACATCTTTTCTCTTACAAAGTGGTGTTGATTTTCAATATGTTTTGTTCTTGCATTATACACTGGGTTGTGTGCCAATTTAATGGACCTTTGATTATCACATTTAAGAATGGTTGGCATGGTTTGTTCTTCGCCTACATCTTCAAGAATGAGTCTCAGCTAAGCAGTGTCACAAGTCGCACTTGTTAAGGCTTTGAAATTTTATTTTGTCAATGACAAGGAAATTCTTAGTTGTTTCTTGCTGCTCTATGACACGATCCCTGATCCAATATTGAATGAATAACCAAAGGTTAACATTTTGTCATCAAGATTTCTTCTCAATCAAAATTAGGATAGCCTGCCAACTCAACACCAAATTCACCAGTATAAAAAATACGAAAATTAATAGTTCCCTTCAGATAGCGAAGGAATATCTTTGTTGCTCACCAATGGCTTTTGTTAGACTTACCCATGAGTTGACCATTGATACTGACAGCATATGCTATATCTGGTCTCGTATTGGTGAGGTAATTTAAACTTCCAACCAAATGACAATAAAAATTACCATTTACATCTTTAGCTCCATCATCACTATATAATATAGCATTTTTCTCTAAAGGTGTTGACATTGCTTTAAATTCACTCATGTTAAATCTTTCGAGAATTTCTCTTGTTTACTTTCTTTGAGTGATGAGTTCCTTTCCAAATTTCAATACCCAAATAGTAATGCAAATCACCGAGTTCCTTCCTTTCATTCTCCTGTGACAATTGTCCTTTAATTTCTTTAATTAATTGAGTTGCACTTCCTATTATGATGAGATCATCAACATACAAAGGTATCAAAACAATATTCCATTTTCATCCTTATTTATGCATAGATTAGGATCACTATTACTATTCTCAAAACCCTTATGATGGAAGAAAGAATCAATCTTTTCATACCTTGATACTTGTTTTAAACCATATAAATACTTTTTCAATTTACAAACAAATGCTCCTGGCCCTTTTTAAGAAACCCTTCAATCTATTCTAAATACAATTATTCTTTTTGTTCACCATTTAGAAAAGAAGATTTCACATATAACTGATGTATTTTCCAGTAATTCTTTGTAGTTAATGAAATTATGATTATGATTGTGTTTAACTTAGCTACATGTAATGATCCTAAATAGGAATACAAGTGATATAAAGAAAATAATCTGTGCAACAAATTATAAAAACGAAATCCACATTAAACATTCACAGAAAAGCTGCAAATATGGAATTGTTGAGCCATTTTATTAATTTTCTAAAGGCCAAATACAATGGATGACAAGATGGTTCCCCTGGGCTTGTCTCAAGGACAAGCTCGACTTAACCCAAGTGATGGAACAAATGAGATGATAGTCGTTCAGTTGTTGCACCACTTTGCACTACGTTATTCAAGCAAACTGCTGATTTGCAACTTTGACCTGCTGGAATGTGACAAAAAACTACCCATAAATTTAGACTCCTTGAACAAAACCCAGAAAAACCCAGAAGGGAATTTCTTTGTTTTTGACTTTGGGTTTTCGGCCTCCTTGGAGCCTCTCCCCCAGCTGCTACAACCAAATTCGACTTGCAGGAAATAACTTGCAACTCCCTCTCAAAATACCCGTGGAATGTTGGCCTCACCTGTATTGACTAACTCCTTGCTCCCGGATGACCCTTCGTCCAGATGAATGGTCTCCCAGCACCACGAGTTTGTTGCTACAATGCCTCTGCGCTGATGGCTGAAATGTTTGACTGTACCAAAATCCCTGAAAACCCCTATGTAACAGCTTCCCTAGGGCAGGCACGGATGGTCCCCCAAAGAAAAGGTTGAATGTTCCCTGTGAAAGGCTCGTGGCTAAACAATTGGTAGACTCGCTAAACAACATAGTGTACAAAATGAGTTTGTTTGTCAAAATAATTAGAATGACTCCAAAATGAGAGCTGATCTCTCTTTATAGCTCCTTGGCACCCCTTAGCCTCAAGTGGGCCCCTCAATCCACTAGCTCAAATTCCCTCCAATGTATCCATGGCCAATTTTGAATTATGCATGTGATGTGCCCCATATTCCACATGCTGCCAAAAATAATTCAAACTTCCAACAATTCCTAAGTTTCTGCGTGTGGGGTCCTTCTCCTAAACCAAAGTTGCTGCCAAAATTTTGTTGTTGCATCCCGTGACTAATTCATTTGAGAAGGGACATGACAGTCCTCCCCTCCCAAACGATGCTTACCCTCAAGCAACCTCAAAGTCAGGTGCTCTAGTATGTGCTCACCCTCCCAGGTGGCATCCTCATTCGCTAAGTTCTTCCAGCGTACCAAGAACTCCCTGATGATTCTGCTCCTCAATTTCCTCTCCCTACTCTCCAATATGGCCTTTGGTTCTAGCACCAAATGGCCTTCATCATCCAATGGGGGTAGATCAACTGTTGCAATCACATGTTGTCCCAGCACCTTCTTCAGGCATGAGACATGAAACACATTGTGGATCTTGCTCCCTAGAGGTAGTGCTAGTTCATAGGCCACCTCCCCAACCCACCTGGTCACCTGGTAGGGCCCATAGAAGCATAGTTGTAGCTTCTCGACCCCCTTCCGTATCAGCACAGATTGCCTATCTAGCTGCAACTAGAGGTACACTAAGTCCCCCTCCTCAAATTGCCTCTTTATCCTGTACTGATCTGCATATAGTTTTTGTTGATTTTGGGATGTCACTAGATTATCCTTGAGAGCCTTGAGGATATCTTGGCTCTCTTTGACCCAGTCTTTAGCCTTTGGGGCCCGACCATGTTTGAAAATAATATTAGCAAAATTTAGAGCATCATAACCATAAAGGGCACAGAAAGGAGTCATACCAATAGACATGTGGTGTGTGGTGTTGTAGCAGAACTCGCCTAAGTGCAACCACCGAATCCACGTCCTCGGCTGACCTGTCACATAGTTCCTTAGGTACCCCTCCAACCACTGGTTGACTCTCTCTATCTGGCCATCCGTCTGAGGATGGTAACTGGTGCTAGGAGTAAGCTCCGTCCCAACCATATTGAAAAGCTCCTGCCAAAAGCCACCCATGAATCTACTGTCTTTGTTGCTAACAATGTTCTTGGGAATTCCATGTAGTCTGAAAACCTCCCAAAAGAACAACTCAGCTACCTGGGCTACTGTGAGTCTAGTGGGGATGGCGAAGAAGTGGGAAAATTTGGTCAGCCTATAAACCATCACATATATGCAGTCCTTCCCTTATATTGTGGGGAACCCCTTGATGAAATCCATCGAGATACTTTCCTATTTCTCATCTAGAATGGGAAGTGGCTTTAATAGCCTTGCAAGGTGAGTCAACTCCGCCTTGTTCCGCTGGCAGGCCTCACACTCCCTTACGTGTTGCAACATGTCCTCCATGAGGCCTTTCCACATGAACCTCTCTTGAACATCGATGTAAGTCTTCCGGAACCCCTAGTGTCCAAATAGTGGTGAGTCGTGAGATTCCTGGAGTACCCTCTCCCTCAACTGCGAGTTGGGCACTAAGTAAATGCACCCCTTGTAATGGATGACCTCATCCATCATAGGGTAACGCTCATTTTCATGTGTCCCCTTTAGCACCTCACAGGCCCTGCTGTCCTTGGAGTACTCAACCAACAACTTAGCCTTCCAGTCCTGGGAGATGGTCATAAGAGATAACCCAACCGACCTCCTAGATAGAGCATCAGCCACCATGTTGTGCTTGCCCTGCACATACTCAATATCAAAGTCATAGGCCTGCACCTTTTTGACCCATATTTGTCGTGTGTCGTTGAGGCCCTACTGCCCCATGAATTGTTGAAGACTGTTGTGATCAATCTTCACTCTGAATCGGTTTCCCACCAAGTAGTGGCAGAACTTGGCCAATGCATGCATGATGGCCAACATCTCCTTGTCATATATGGAATATGGCAGCTCATGCGATAGGAGCTTCTGACTCTCGAAAGCTATTGGGTGCCCCACCTATGACAAAACGGCTCCAACTCCTACTTCTGATGCATCACACTCCCTCGTGAATGGCTGGAAAAAATACAGGAGTGTCAAGACAAGGAAACTACCCATCACCTCCTTAAGGTGATCTAAAGCAGCCTGCACTTCCTCAGTCCATGCGAAGGCTTCTTTCTTGGTCAAGTCAGTCAAGGGTGCTACCAGCTATGAGAACCCTTTGACAAACTTCCTGTAGTAAGTGAAAATTCCCAAGAAGCCTCTCAATGTAGTCACGTCTCAGAGTATTGGCCAATCTCGAATGGCCTTGATCTTCTCCTCATGAACCTTCACCCCATCTACTCCAATGATATGCCCGAGATAAAGCATCTCTGTCAAACCAAACTCACATTTGGAGAGCTTGGCATAGAACTGTTGCTCCTCCAGAATGCGCAGTACCTCCTCCAATTGTTGGAGGTGCTCCTCCCATGTCTGGATATAGATCAGAATGTCATCAAAGAAGACTAGCACGAACCTCCTCAGCTACCCTCGAAAGATGTGATTCATTCAAGACTGAAATGTGGTGGGTGCATTGGTCAACCCAAATGGGATGACCAGAAACTGAAAGTGCCCATAGTGGCACCAGAATGTTGTCTTCAGGATGTCCTGATCCCGAACTCTGATCTAGTGGTACCCCAAACGTGAATCGATCTTAGAGAAGTACTTGGCTCCTATAAGCTCATCCATCATCTCATCAATGTGGGCAATGGGGTACTAGTTGTTGAGGGTCTTCTTGTTAAGGGCTTTGTAGTCTATGCACATCCCAAGGGTCCCATCCTTCTTCTTCACCAGCATTATGGAAGAAGTAAAAGGACAGGAACTAGGCATGATGTGACCCAAAGTAGGCAACTCTTGAATAGATTTCTTGATCTCATCCTTATAGGCTTCGGGGTGGCTGTAAGAAGTGGTGATGACTGCTTGTATGCCCGGTTCTAGCTCAATGGTGTGCTCAAACCCCCTATCTAGTGGCTTCCCTAGTGGAATGTCCTCTAACACTATTCCGTACCTGTCCAAAAGAGCTTGTATGTCTACTAGTGGTGACTATGCCTATCTTCCAGCCTCTGAGATCCTCAACTTCATTGCCCATGCGATGTCCCCATGTCGAAGATCTGCCTCCATCCTGTGGGCCGAAATTGTCTGAGGCGGATAACACTACATGCCTCTCAAAACCACCAGTTTGGCATCTGGCCCCATGAACTCCATCTCAGGTTTCCTCCAATCAGTCGTAACTCTCCCAAGGGAATACAACCACTGGACACCCATCACCACATTGGTGTCTAGCACATTGACCACAAAGAAGTGGTCCGTCATCGAGTAGTTCCCCATAACAACTGTCAAGGAGGGCATGTATCGAGTACACTGGATGGTACGTCACTCAACAATAGGACAGAGAATCCCTCAAACTCTACCATGGTGAGGCCCCTCCTCTGGACTACTTGTGCATATATGAAGTTTTGGGTAGCCTCACTGTCCACTAGTACCGACACCGTGTATCCCTATACCGTACCTCTGATCCGGAGTGTCAAAAACTTATGAATCCCGCATAGAGTAGCAAGGACTCCTCCTAATAAGGCAAGTGATGCCCCTCCCTATGGAGGTGGTGGTGTTGGTGGCCATTTATCCCCTGCAGTCTCTCCATCTTCCCCACCGCAATCTTGCTCCACCTCGTCCTCCTGGTCACTGTTAGGAAAGACCTTAATGTAGTGTGGCCTGGTGCCCAGGGTTCCTTGTACGTGAAGCATAGCATCCTCCTCATGAGTTCCTTTTGTGTCTCCTCATCTAGCTGTCGCCTCCCCTGTGTGGTCCTAGGTGGTAGGGATCTAGTCTCATGCCCTCTCTATGGGAAATGGGTTCATGTAGGAAATGGCGCTCTAGTCTTGGGGATGGCCCCCTGCAAATCTCTGGCACACACCATTGCCTCCTACAGTGTAGAGGGTCTGTGTGACTTCAATAGTCCATGCAGAGGCTCAAGAAAACCTTCAACGAAGGTGTATACCCTCGTGGCCTCGGACAAATCCGAGACCATCACTAACACACACAGAAAATCAGAAAAATACTGCAATGGCTTGCCTGTCTGGCGCAGTTGTGTCAGCTCCCTGAAAGATGCCTCTAGACCCCTCTGATCAAGAAGAGTTCTTCATACATGACATTAATCCTTTGACCTTAATAACAAATCCTAAGGCTCTCAATGGGATACATCTAGAGAAAAACTCTTTCTCATGAAACCCATGAAGGAAGGCATTACAAATATAATTTTATTTCTTTTATTTCATCATTTACAAAGATCATAATGACATGTTATTATGAAGACCGAACCTAGTTTCATTTTACAACATGTGGAAGAGAAGAAAGGGCTTGTGGAGGAGAAGTCAGTGTAACCTTTAGGCCTACAACTAAGGGCATCCACATAAAGCTAGTCGATGTCACTAGTAATCATCCAATTTACTCAAACCTTTCTGTTATTGGAAGTATAATGAAATTTACTTCAAATACAACTAAGTGTTTATTATTTTGTCTATATGTAAATCCTACACATGTCAATCCAATCTAGGTTATTAGTAAACCTCTAGTTTATCCAACCTTCTCTGTTACCAGTAGCATATTGAACTTCAAGTCCAAGACTATTAGAACTTTAGTATCACTACAACAAAACAAGA
>APFE031292657.1:45552-57416 GCA_000404065.3 Pinus taeda
TGGGTGCAACAACAGAAACAAAATTGGATGAAAAATATGGATGTAATGGTAGTAGATGCAGAAGAAGATACAAAATGAGATGCAAAACCCAAGACAAAAGTGGATGCAAAAATAGATGCAATATTTTAATGCAAAATTTGATGCGAAGATGGATGCAAAATTGGAAGAAAACGTGGGTACAACAGTAAGTACAAAACATGGTACAAGTAGTGTCACAATAAAAGTGGATGTAATGATAGATGCAAAAAAAGAAGTAAATGAAGATGAAAAATAAGATGCAAAAAGGGATGCAAAAGTGGACGTAAACATGGGTACAATAATGGATGAAAAATATGATGCAATAAATTCGATGCAAAAGTAGATGCAATATGAGACACAAAACCTTATGAAAATCCTGATGCAAAGGGGATGCAAAAAATGATGTAAAATTGGATGCAAAAAATGATTTAAAAAATGATGCAAAAGAGGATGCTAGAGATGATGAAAAAGTTGATGCAAGTGTAGGCGCAAAAAGTGGATGCAATAAATGATACAAAAGTTGGCAAAACAAAATTAGGTGCCAAACTTGATGCAAAACATGGTGCAAAGGATGGTATAAAAATTGGTATAAAACCTGGCGTAAAACCTAGTGTAAAACTTGATGCAAAACCTATTACAATACTTGGTGCTAAACTTGGTGTAAGACTTGGTGAAAAACTCGATGCAAACTTTGCATCAATTTTTGCACCATATTTGATAAATGGACACAAATAGCACCAAAAATGGGCTCTAGATGCAGAAAAGGAAGAAAAAAGGGACACTAATCACAAGGTTTTATT
Organism: Pinus taeda; assembly: GCA_000404065.3. Lineage (NCBI taxonomy): Eukaryota > Viridiplantae > Streptophyta > Pinopsida > Pinales > Pinaceae > Pinus > Pinus taeda. The sequence continues at coordinate 46,371 of APFE031292657.1, forward strand.
GTACTGTATATATGTGAAACCCTTATATCCTACCACAATGAGGTTGAAATACATGTCTAAAGTCATTTGCGGAAGAGTCTAGAGTCATTTGTGGAAGATGTTCTTTAATGTACTAGTCGACACCGTAAAATTTTCTATATAATTTAAAATTTCCTCCCTCTCGAATCAAATGACATACCAACCTTTCTTCACTCACACTTAAAAATAATTATTGTGGGTATGAGGTCTTTAATGAAAATAATCCAATTCAAGCAATTCATAACAATACAATACATGGGACTCTAGCATCCTATGTCATCCCCAGTGTTTCTAGCAATTTTTTTAATATAATTGGGTGATAACGATGGACCAATTGCAATGGTTGAGGATTGAAAAGCTACCTTCAGCTAAAGTGAGTACTAGTTTTTAGTGAAATATGCTGCAAAATTTATTGCGACTGTAAATGGCAGCTGGAATGAAATGTACCATTTTAGAATGTGTTAGAAATAGTGTTAGTGTAGAGCTCTCTTAGTGTTTTCCCCTGTGTCTGTGACTGCACATCAAATTCCTCGTTCGGAATATTTTCAATTTCGATGCAAGAACTACACATTATAAACATTACCATTCCTCTTCTATGCAAAATTGACATAGTTTATTAGGGTTTAAGGGTGTTGGCCCCGAAATATTGACGTTTGTAATCGTGGATGTGAGGACACACTGAAGGCCGCCATGGTGGTGCCTACACAACACCTAACATTGCAAAATACACATGCAGGGGTGTTGGATGCTCCCAGGAAGAAAATATACAAAATCATTCAGTAGGTGAACGAGTTCGGGAAGCCATACTCGCACTAGTAATGGGAAATCGACGGTTGAACGAATGGGCAACTTTAAGGGTCAGATGTTTAGGTGAGCTAGCTCGCCCACTTCATGAATATTTATTAGATATCTCTATATTCAAGCAAGCAATATAGTTTCAATTCCATTGTGCCTACGATAGGCCCATTTCAGTGCATATATAATTTTTCATTCAGTCCAGGGTGGGTGCATCAAGTTGACACTATAAATATAGGCAAAATGCAACCAACTACCTAAAATATGGGGAAAATTCACCTAGGTCTCAATGTCTAGAAATGGATTATGGTAGAGGGTGATAGGAACTGGAAATTGGGGCGTGATTGAAGCAAATCCCACCCTGAAACGAGGCGAATGAAACGAGGCGAATCACAGGCAATCGGGGTTTAAAAAAAAATACAAGTGAAACGAGGGGAATCAGGCTTAAATTTTTGGGGGTTGATTAAAGAAAAGTCCACCCTAAAACGAGGCAAGTCAAGGCCAATCGAGGTTGGAAAAAAAATTACAGGTGAAAACCATGGGAATCAGGCTTGGAAAAAAAATTATAGGCGAAAACACATTTTATGGTGTTATTTTGTTGGTGAAAATATAATATTTATTTATTTATTTTTAAAATAATTTTTGGGCTAACTATAAAAAATGGGTATAATATAAAAAAAATCCCCCTCTAAAATATAAAAACCCTTAAATTTTTCCCATGGGCTAAGATTCTCCCCTAAAAATGTTTATGGTTCATGAAAGACAACAATTGTTAGCAAGTTTGGAAAGGAGAAAAGAATGTGGAGAGCTCTAGGTGAGGAGCAAAGAGTTGTTCTAACTATGATATATTGTACTCAAAGAAGAGTTAGATATAACTATTCCAGTTGGACAGTAGGGGAGAACTTAACCCTCAGGGTTTCACTAATGGAAAACTGAAAACTAATACTATAAACTTCAGGTAAATCTGTTATAATTGAGAATTGTGATATAATCTTGATTAAATATCCGATAGGTGAATTCCATAACAAGTAAGTGATAAGAACAATGAAATATTTACCATAACAACATGCATAATTAACATATTCTAGTTGAACCAAGTGTTAGCATAAAGAATTGTCGCGAGAAAAACACTACAACAGGTTGAGACCCGACGCCAAGAAAGAGCCAACAGTTGGGTCCGATCCTCCTCTAGACTTGGTTTCCAGATAAACTATCATGAAATATTAAACAAAACAGTGGTATAGGAAACAATGGAGGACTATAAATTATTGTGTCATGCTACCTTGAGGAAAACCAAAGAGGAAATGTAATGTTGAGGAAAAATGTGAATAAACTGTAAATTCAAAACAATACCATATATAACTATTATTGACTGGAGGAAAATGGAAGAACCCATCTCATTACATCAAATAGTAACTTTAAGAAAACAGGCCAAAACTCTTATGGCTGAGAACTTACAATGTCAAGATAGAGTTACCAAGATTAAAGGCATAGAACCCAAAATTTTACATAGATTAAGTAGATCCAAATTACTAGCGTGAGATCATAATATAGTTCAAAATTAAATAATTTGAAATTACAAAATAACTACAGTAGCAAGGTAGACTATCTAGAACAATTTAAGGAGAAACAACAGAAACCCCAACACTACAACCATAAGATATAACCATGGGAACTTATTTAAAATTACGCGTAACCACTTGTTTAATTTCCTGTAGGAGGGAACAAAAGTTGGGTTGGGTTTCCTTCCAACCATGTAAACAAAGAATGAGGAAAGCGGGGTCTTATGCTAACTAACATGGAAACACTGCGAGGTTGTGAAATCCCTAGACCCTATCAGTGAAATGTGGAAGACGAGGAAAAACTCGAGACTTAACCTGCAAGCATTCACAACAATATTGTAAGTGCCAACAAACACCTAGAATGAAATTAAAAGAGTAATGGGGAAAAATCTTGGGAAAGAATATTACCAGGAATTAGCAAGTAACTGAAGAAATTCCAGTGAAAACCCCTGCTCTAGGCATGCTATATTGCAGGGAAGCCTAATTTGGAATGAGATGGGTTTGAGCCCAACATTGCAGGGAAACCTATAGGAAAAAAAACAAATTAATCCAAGACAATTCAGAAAATTGGCAACCAATTTAGTAAGGGAGAATCATTCAGTTGGCGATGGTTACCTTTGTAGAGGATAGAAAGGTGTAGAGCTCTGAAACCTGAAGATTAACCCTCAAAACGTGAGAGCTCGACTGTGGAACTCCTCCGGTGAAAATGAATGAAAAGACAAGCGACGGGGGTAGGGTTCAGTTACCCTAACCTCCCAAGGACAATTCACCACCGTTGGATGTGAGGTTGAGCCATCTATGGCTGCGATGTCTCCATTTGTTCCCTGTATAACTAGCATTTGCAGGTAAAAGGTGTGTCGAGAAGGTTCCACGTCGAGTTCCAAACCATATCGAATCATCGGTTAAGGGAGTTCCAAACGGTGAGATGGGTGGAGTAACCATGTTTTTTATTCCAACCCCAAAGTTTAAGCATTAAAGATATGTGACAAGTTAATTAAAAAACATCATAAGTGTGAGGACCTAAGTCTCATTGGACTATAGTCCACCCTGATATTCGTAATCAATAAAAAAAAATGTGTTACTATGAAATTTATGGTTTACCTATGGTAATTTAATGACTGTAGACATGTTACAAGTGGTATTAGAGCCACAGGTTACAAGATTACGACCTCACGGATTTTTTTTTTGTTGTTGTTGTAAATAACCAAAGTTTTTATAATGCATAGAGAGAGAAAGAAACATAGTTGAAGCAGTATGAGGAGGGGAGATGGATCCAGTCCACCTAGTGGACCCTCAAAAGGAGCTGGATCCAACCCAGAGATGCGGGTCTAGTTAGGAGAAGGCACTACAAATGTGAATGTTATGTTGTTGGAGAACATTTAGTAGTTGTGAGCTTAGATGACAAATTTGAGAGCCGATAATGAGAGACTGGGGTTGGAAAAGAAGAGGATAATGAAAAGTCTCTCGAATAGGCAAAATAAAAGGATCCTAGATCCTTGTCCACATAATGGGAATAGGGAAGAGAGAAGGTGACAATAAGGGGATCATCCAGAAGGTGATGGAGCTGGGATGGATAATGAGGAAGAGTCTAGTAATACTTCTGGTGGCAAGGGGGCCAAGAGGCCAAAAATTTAGTTACAAGTGGAATTCAAAAAAATAAAGCCCCCATTGTTTGATGGAGAAGCACAAGAGGTTGTAGAAGCCTAGTTGATCAATATGAATAAGTACTTTTGGATTTACGAATATGATGATAATTTAAAGGCTCAACTAGCAGTCTATGAATTCCAGGGTAAACCCACACTATGGTGGGAAGAAATTAAAATAGTCTGCAACATCAACGAGAAAAAGGTGACTTGGTATACCCTCCAAAAATATTTTAAGGACAAGTACCTAACCAAAAGGTTTTACAATGAGAAGGCAAAGGAATTTCATGATTTGAAATTGGGATGGCAATCCATGGACGAGGTTATAACCAAGTTTACCTATTTGTTACACTATGTTCCTTACATATGAGAAGAGAAGGAAAAGGTGCAATGCTTTGTAAGCAGTCTGCCAACTTTCATAAAGGAAAGGCTGAAGTTTGATAATCCCATGAAAATGGAAGAGGCCGTAAGAAAGGCTTGTATTTGTTATCAGCAGATGCGGAAAAAATGAGGGAATAGTAAAGGCTAGTTGGCTAAAAAGGGATGGAGGAGTTTTTTGAGTAATAATAAGAATACCAGATCTATCGGGATAAAATATGCACCCAAAAAATCTATCGAAGGAACCCTAGGTAAGGGTCGTCAACGAAACAGAGTAGCAAGTGAACTTAGACAAGTTGAGGCTTCAAATAAATTAGAACTTAGGCAGTCATAGAAGCCTCCCCTGTAGTGTTGGGGTTTTAAGGAACCCCACTACTATAAGAATTGTCCTCATTGCACTAGAACCAGACTCACTACAATGGTTCAAGACACCTCTATGTCAGAGAAGTGGCTAGAGGCATAACAAGGATCAATGCTACCTTGGAGGATCATCAAGCAGAATATCAGCCCACCATGGTGGAGTTGGAAGGTAAGATAACTAACCAATCTGTGTCTATTTTAATTGACCCATGAGAAAGTCCTAGTTATGCTATTTTGAAAACAGTTGAATTGTGTCACCTGTCAAGTATTAAGTTTAAAAATATGTGGCTAGTGCAAATGGCCACTAGGGAAAAATGCAAGGTGACAACCAAAGTGGAAGGTTGTCTTGCTGAGATTGAGGTTAAACAAATTAAGGTAAATTTAAATATATTGCCTCTAGGATCATATGATGTGTTGATTGGGATGAACTGGCTAGAGGGACATTGGTCCCTAGTAAACTGTAGAGACAAAACTATCAGTTTCTACACACATGAAGGAAATAGACAAAAAATTCACATTATTAAGAGAATAATTAAGTTACATTCCATCACTTCTAACCAACTGAAGAAATGCATCAAAAAATGTTGTTAAGTTTTTTTTGATACAGGTGGGTTATTATAACACCAAGGACAAGTTAATTACCTCGTAAAATATACATGTCATTAAGGAATTGGCAGATGTGTTTCCTAAGGAGATATCGGGATTACCCCCAAAAAGAAGTATTGAATTTACTATATAACGTATCCCTGGAGCTACCTCAGTGTTGAAGGCACCATATCATATGAGTATAATTGAGTTAGCTGAACTCAAGATACAGTTAAAGGAACCACTTGATAAAGGGTAAATCTGACCCAGTGTGTTGCCTTAGGGGTCATTGATGTTGTTTGTAAAGAAGAAAGATGGAACGTTGCACCCATGTATCGACTATAAGGAGATAAATACGCTAACCATAAAAAATAAGTACCCTTTACCAAGGATCGACGAATTGTTTGATCAAGTTAAATGTGCCTTAGTATTCTCCAAGATCGATCTGTGATCAGGATATCACCAAATCATAATTAAGGATGAGGATGTATGTAAAACCATATTTAGAATGCGCTATGGCCACTATGAATTTATTATGTTTCCTTTTGGGCTTACAGACACTCTTGCAACATTTATGATTTTGATTAATGGGATTTTGCACCCCTATTTAGACAAGTTTGTTCTAATTTTTATCTATGATATTCTGATTTATTCAAAGAATGCAGAGGAGCATAAGGAACATTTGCGGATAGTTCTGCAAACCTTAATAGAGAAAATCTCTATGCCAAATTCAGTAAATGTGACTTCTTTAAGGAACAATTTCAATATTTGGGACATGTAATCTCCTTTGAAGGTATTGTTGTTGATCCAGAAAAGATCAGGACTATCCTGGACTGGACTGTTCTTAGAAATGTTGCAGATATTTAGTCTTTTATGGGATTAGATGGTTATTATTGTCATTTCATTGAGGGGTTCTTTAGAATTTCCTACCCCATAACATATTGACAAAATAAAGGGAGAATTTTTAAGTGGACAACTAAGTGTCAACACAGTTTTGAACAATTGAAACAATTATTGACATCAACTCGAGTATTAAAAGTTTTTGATCCATAGAGGAATTTATTGTATGCATTGACACTTGTCAAGAAGGAGTGGGAGGTGTCTTGATGCAGGATGGCAAAGTGATAGCCTATGAATCATGGAATTTAAAGGAGCATGAACAAAAGTATTCTACTTATGATTTAGAACTCACTGCAGTGGTACATGCTTTAAAAGTATGACACCATTACCTACTAGGGAAGAAATTCATGTTAATGAAAAATATTAATAGTTTAACTAGTTTCTTAAAACAACCTAATTTAAATGCATGAAAAACCATGTGGAATGTGTTCTTGAGCGATTTTGACTTTGAGATAAGACACCTTAAAGGGAAGAATAACCATGTAGTTGACGCCTTAAGTAGGAAGCTGCAATGTGTTTATGAAATTCGGTACCATCACATTGAATTTGATGTGTCAGAACAACTTAACGAAGCTTCTTTTAAGGATCCAGAATATGAATTCTTATGGCAGCAAACTAAGTAGATACAAGATTCTGGAAAAAAATCTGAGTATGGTATAAATGATAAAAAAAATTGACTTTAAAGGGAAGGGTTTTTGTTCCTAATCAAATGGTCATTAAACAGATGCTTCTAGATGAATTTCACCATAGTCCTTATGTTTCCCACCCTTGGTATCAAAAGTTGTTCTCTGCAATTATGAGAGAGTATATTTGGCTTTGAATGAGGAAATATATCACTATATATTTAGCCAAATGTTTAGAGTTTCAGAAAGTTAAGGATGAACATCAACACCCTGTTGGTTTACTCCATCCCCTTCCTATTCCCGAATGGAAGTGGGAAGTAATTACATTGGATTTAATAACCAGATTACCCAAAAACGGGAAACAAGATGATTCCATCATTGTAGTGGTGGAAAATTTAACCAAAACTGGTCATTTTATTCCAGTTAAATGTACCTATAAAATTGTGGAAGTTGCAGATATTTATGAAGGAAGTATTTCGGTTGCATGTTATGATGAAGGTAGTAATTTCTGATAGGGATGTAAAATTCACATCTTCATTTTGGAAAGCTCTTTTTATGGGGTTGGGTACACAGATCCAATTTAGTACTTCTTATCACCCTCAGATGAATGGACAAATTGAGCAGGTAAATCAACCCTTAGAAGATATGTTACATATGTACATAATGTAGAAACCAACCAAATGGGAGGAATATCTTCATTTGGTTGAATTTTTTAATAATAATAGTTATCATGAATCATTAAAAATGAGTCGGTATGAGGTACTATATAGAAGGAAGTGTATAACACCCACTAACTGGGGTAGTCTGAAGGAAAAAATTATTATAGGGTCTGACATATTGGCATGGGTAGAAGGCATACATAGATAAAAATAAAACTTACAAATAATTCCATTTAGGAGATCATGTTTATGTTCAGATAAAACCCAGGAAGAACACTCTACAGTGGAGTAGTTTACTAAGTGCTATTGTGGACCTTTCCAAGTCTTGGAAGGAATAGGGACAGTAGCTTACCATCTTGCCCTTCCATGCCATATAAAGGTTCATAATTTATTTTACGTTTCTCTCTTAAATAAATATGTGTATGATTCCAGGCATGGTATTAATTCGCAAGATATACAAGTAAGTATAAGTTAAATTCTAAAAAATATATGTACAATTGGCTGAGGAATATATAAACTAATGATAATAATAATGCTCTGATTGGTCAAATTGGATGGGGAGTTCCTGGTAGAACCTTTGTGTATTCTTGACCAGAGAGAAAAAAAAAGTTACGAAGGTGAACTATCATCCAGGTTAAAGTGAAGTGAAGGCACTTTAGCCCAAAGGAAGCTACCTCAGAAGATGAAATTATTATGAGACAGGTTTATCTTGAAATTTTTCATGGGCTAGAGTAAACATCGAGGACAATATTTAACCAAAGGGGGTAAGATGTAACACCCCTGGAAGGCATTGATTTACTGACATTTATATTACTGAATTACATAAGACCATAGTAATTGGGGCTCGTGGTAGCCAGTAGACTTTTTGTTAAACATTTAATTATGCAACCATGATTATTCGGTTATCAAATTTTGGAATTCTTTAGGGCTAATATGTAACAAGTTCCCACTTCTAGATGGTTATGATGGCTACCCTTTCCTTCCTTAAGAAAAAGAGGAACCTCAGTAAGAAGGGGGATTCTGCTTTCTTGGAGTCTAGAGGGACAGAAAATAAAGGTCTATGGAAAAATGGGAGGACACTGCCAAGGAGTAAATCCTAAGATGGACATAAGCTATTGGAGACTCCAGAATAGACATAATTCATATGGTACTAGGTTGGATTGTTGTCCTGATGCCTAATACTTGACTCTGAAAAAATCGTGCATATTGTTATGGAGTAGAAGCTCGGTTTGTGGGGGGGGCAGGGGGGGGAAGAGGACATAATTGTCCTTCTTACGGTTTGGATGATCAAGTCAGCCCTATTGAAATTATGGGAAAAATAAGAAACAAATAAATAGTTTGCCAATTTTGTACATTTTCCTAGTTTTCATTATATTAGAAGCAATGAGTTATGCTTAAGTTACTTTCTTCCTTATGTGGTATGATCAATGTGAGATTGTGAAGAAATTTCTATAGTATGCACAATAATCAAACGTGAAGACTTTCTATAGAAAGTTTAGCATTAAATTGTGAATATTCTATGGATAATATTATTGAAATAAAAGGATTGGATTAATTATAGGGACGTGTAATATTTAGATATAATATCGCTGAAAGAAATTTCATGAATGAATAACACACTCTCTTTTTAACCATTTCCGTGAACTCGGAAACTGTCTAATCGGGTAGTAGTTGGTCGGGATGGGTTCAAAGAACCAGTTCATGAAAGATTGTACCTAATAGCAAGTTTGGAAGAGATAAAAGAATCTGGAGGGTTCCAGGTGAGGAGCGAGGAGTTGTTCTAACTCTGATATCCTGTACTTAAACAAGAGATGGATAGAACTTTTCTGCTTGTAGGAAAGATCTTAACCCTCAAGAGTTGATTGATGAAAAACTGGAAACTAATACTATAAACTTCGGGTGAATCTAGTATAATTGAGAATTGTGATAAACCCTTGACTAAATATCCGATAGGTGAATTCTATAACAAGTAGGTTATAAGAATAGTGAAATATTTAGCGTAAAAACATGCATAATTAACATATTCTAGTTGAGCCAAGTGCTAGCAAAAACAATTGTCGTGAGAAAAACACTGCAGGAGCTAAGGAGATTGAGACCTGGCCACTGAGAAAGAACCAACAATTGGGTCCAGTCCCGCTCTAGACTCGGTTTCCAGATAAATTATCATGAAATATCAAACATAATAGTGGTATAGGAAACCATGGAGCATTATAATTTACTAGGTCATGTTGCCTTGAGGAAAACCAAAGAGGAAATGTAATGTCAAGGGAAAAATTGAATAAACTGTAAATTCAAAACAATACCATATATAAATATTATTGATGGGAGGAAACTGGCAAAACCCATCTCATTAAATCAAGTAGTAACTTTAGGAAAATGGGACGAAACTTTTATGGTCGAGAAATTACAATGCCAAGACAAAGCTACCAAAGTTAAAGGTAGAAAACCCAACACCCCAACCATAGGATATAACCATGGGAACTTGCTTAAAATTATGAGTAACCAGTTGTTTAATTGCCTTAGAGAGGGCACAAAAACTAGGTTGGGTTTCCTTCCAACCATGTAACTAGAGAATGAGGGAAGAAAAATCTTCTACTAACTGACCTGGAAACCCTACGAGGTTGTGAAAGCCTTGGACCGTGTCGACAAAATGTGGAAGATAAGAGAAAACCTAGGACTTAACCTACAAATGTTTACAACTATATTGTAGGTGCCAACAAATACCTAGAATGGAATTAAAATAGTAGGAGAAAAATCTTGGTAAATCGTATTACTGGGAATTAATAGGTGATTGAAGAAATGCCAATGAAAACCCCTTCTTTGGGAATGCTAGATTGCAGGGAAACCCAATTTGGATCGAGATGGGTTAAAGCCCAAATATGCAAGGAAACATATAGGAAAAAAACAAACAAATTCATCCAAGACCATTCAAAAAATTCATAGCCAACTCCATAAGGGAGAATCATTGGGTTAGAGATGGTTCCCTGTGTAGAGGCTAGAAAGGCGTAGAGCTCTGAAACATGAACATTAATCCTCGAAATGATAGAGCTCGATTGTGAAACTTCTTCGGTGCAAATGAGCAAACAGAAAAGTAGCGAGGGTAGGGTTTAGTTACCCTAACCTCCCAAGGACAATTCACCACTGTTGGATGTGAGGTTGAACCATATATGATTGGGATATCTCCTTCTATTCCCTCAATAACTGGCATATACGGGTAAAAGGTGTGTCCAGAAGGTTCTGTGTCGAGTTCCATTGAATCATCCGTTAAGGGAGGGGTAAACAATGAGTCAGGTGGAGTAACCATGTTATTAGTCCAAACCCAAAGTTTAAGCATCAAAGATATGTGATACGTTAATTAAAAAAAATCATAAGTGTAAGGACCCAAGTCCTGTCGGACTATAGTCCACCCTGATATTTGAACTCAATTTCTTTTTTATTACTTTGATAACTAAGGTTTTTCTGTGGTAATTTAATGTGTGTAGACATGTTACATTTTTTAATATGTTTAATTATATTATTAATT
>APFE031292667.1:11673-38991 GCA_000404065.3 Pinus taeda
TATTTTAATTTCCCCAAGTTTAGACTTAGGGACTCCATTAAAAATATTAATTATTTTAATATCTCCCAAACTGTTTAGAATCTACCCAAACCCTTTCTGGGTATTGGAGATCTCATGTGCCTCAGTCTCTCCACCAAATTTCGTGGCTAGAGCACATCTGATGCTACCCCAAATCAATAGTGGTCCCACTCCTTTAAAAGATCATTCTTCAAGAACCATCCGGGAAACCCATTCTAGCAAGAATTTTAGGGATTGGGAAACTCCTTCATAAGTCTTATCCAATAAAACCTAACCCTCAAAATTCTCTCTTCCTTTCCCTAAAACACATACTACCTTGCTTAGAAAGCAAGCAAGCTCCATCCTTCAACCTTTTCTGGGAAAGTGTTTGTTCAGGTCACTCATATCCATTGAATTATCATTCATTAGTGACTCCATACATATCGGATCTCCTCCCATCAGTGAAAGTATGTAAATAGAAGGAAGCCTTAGCTGAGGTGACAATGGACTAAGTCTCCATTTGTTGCCCTTGACCTAGCATTTGCCCTTTGGGGATCCTCCTTAGGTCCCCTGCTAGTTTGAGAATTAACAAGTATCATATATGCAACAAAGATCCTTTGAGGAATAGCTTGACTCCTCTTCAGCACCTTCCAGGGCGTTCTTTGCCCTGTTATGAGAGGAGATGACTTTGTGGCCCCAATATTACCCCTCCAGAGATGAGCATTGTGCCTTAAGCAACTTCCACATGCTTCTACACTTCATGATGAGCCTCCAAATGCTGAAACACTATTTGATGATATGCCTAGATAGGCCTAGGGCGCCCCTAAGCTGGCCTTGACCATGTTTGATGGACAATGCCTTGTTCCAAGCTCGGACGAGGATGGTTGTCACTGAGTTGACTTGGGAGGGCTAGCACATCCCCCTTCAATGGCAATGCTTGCCCTAAGTAGTGCCACGTCACTCCTACATGTGTGGAAAGGGTGATGTAGGCCTCCTTTTGGATGACATCATGGTGGAGGAGGGGCCTTTTGGAGATGTACACATGCACTTTGAGGTTTTCTTGGAGTGAGGATAACTCTTGGACCATTGCCTCACTTACATGATGCATCATTGCCTATTACGTCATGCTGGAGACCATTTTTCTCCTAAGCATTTGGGATATTTTTGGCATTTTGTTATGTTTTAGAGCTATCTCAAGGTCAGCTTGTGACCGTTGACCTAATTGAACACTCAAATAAACTTGTTTTAGGGATTTTATTGTAAACTCATGAAAAAGTGACTTGGTTACCCTCATATATAAATAGAGGGGAGTCACTTTTATTTTCATCATCATTCATCACAATGCCTCTTCTTTGTAAGTGTGCACTAGCTCCTATGTTCTTTTCTACTTTGGCACAATGTAGTTTCATGGAGTGGATTTTTGCATGAGGCTTTCTTTGGGATTGATTAAAGAGTGGTTGGTGTCTATGAGGGGAGACTTTACAGGTTCATGTTTCAGCTTGCCAGGACCGTGAGGAAGTCATGGGACAGTGAATGTGTAGAGCAACAGGCTCCTCAGCAGGTGGCCACACCACAGGTTTCAAGGCCCACTAGTACAAGTCCACAGAGGTCGGGATGATAGTTGGCTTTTGGGATGATAGGATCTCAGAATACAGGAACCATGATCACTATAGGCCACAGGGGTATCTTCGTCAAGATCACAAGTTCCAGGGGATGGAGATGAGGTTGCCACACTTGTACAGGAGACTTCTTCAAGGAAGAGGAAGTCAAGAAGGCTTTATTGTACTTTGAAGGAAGCACATGAGTGAGTGAAGGAGAGCAGACCACCAAAGAGTTTGGGTGGTGACGTGGCGAAGTGGATGACAAGATGATACCAAGGGGTGAGCATATCCACTTCAGAGATAAAGTTGGAGTGGTGGGAAACAACTTCCTCGGTAAGAGGGAGTGTTGAGAAAAATGATACCAAGGAAGTGTTTCCTAGGCATTTATCCTTTTTGCCTAGGAAGACACATTAATAACCTTTTTGTCTAGTGACATTATGAGCTTTATCAATGTCATGGAGCAAAATCACTTTTTATGGGTATATGTGCTAAGTACATTTGTAATAAAGTCACTTTATATTTTATATGTGACTTTAGGGACAAAAGTACTAAGTGTCTTTTAATATTAAAGTAACTTTAAGAGAGAAAAAGTGCACATGGTACAAAACATTAAAAAGTAACTAGGAGTTCTTTAAGTGAAGGGGACCACATGAGAGAAGAGGTCAAGTGGGGGACTTGATATCATCCATTGATCTCATGGGCAAAGATTTAATCTCAGCCCTTGACCATTAGGTTTAGGTTTTCCCTCTCTAATGAAAGACAAAAAGGGAAAAGGCAACGGTTTATTATTAATTCTTCATGAGTAACATTGGAGAAGGGTGTAGGAGCTTGAGAGGAGGAAGAAAATAACTGAGGAGACTGCATACAACAAGGAGAAAGAACCAAGTTCTATGCTCAACATATAGGTAGACAGGTTGAGATTTTTGGGCCAGGATAGCAAACCAAGAATTTGTGAAAATTTCTAAATAGAAATTCTATTACTACAACAATTGATTTATTTCACCTACTTATTATTCCCAATAAGTTATTTATGAAATCCCTTTAGTAAATATTAAAATAAATTCTACTACAGATATCACACCATTATAGAAAAACAAATATATGCACGAGAATCAATCACATCAACACAGTTATTTTTGGACAATCGTCCCCGAAAAAACCCAATGCAGGAAAATTGGTGCAGCAGAGGAGGGTTTTATTAATCTTCAGCAACAATCACTTTTACCAAAAAAATTACATAGACACTAGGAGAAAACACCTGAGACTTTTTTCAGAGACTTTCTGACACCCTGGAGAGCTTCCTTTCTCTACTGCGTCAGCCCTACGTCTCTTTGATTTGTGTCTCCCTCTGCGTTGTCTCTCAAAGTCCCTACGTCACTTATTCTGAGCTCCTTGACTGTCGTTCATCCCCCCTCTTCCTCCACCCTGCAACTCTCCCTCTAAAATCGATCTCCTCCTCTCTGAGAATCGATTTTCCTTGGGATACTGAGTATCTGCTGGTGTATCTCCAAATGAGACCCTTAAGTCTTCTCTTATACTTTTCCTGTTGATGAATCAACAGCCGAGATTAAGTCCCTAATCAACGACTAAGACTAAAACAGACTTGATCCTCGTCTCTTAGAAGCTTATGATCCTTATCTTTATTAATACCCATTAATATTTTTATTTTCCTAAGTTTAAACTTAAGAACCCATTGAAAATGTTACTTATTTTAATAACTCCTCATCCGGATGGAATTTCTCAAAACGATTTATGGGTCTTGGAGATCTCATGTGCCTTAGTCTCTCTTCCATATTTCAAGGCTAGAGCACATCCGATGCTACCACAAATCAATACTCCCTCTTAGCGAGGAATGTGCTCTAGTAATGCTCCATCACTAAAACATCACACTAATCCTCCGCACCGGTACTTGTGTTGATGCTTGACCTGTTGCCTTACATCATTTGTACTGCTACTTCCTGTACTGCTGCCCATGACACTACCTCTATCATTGCTACATTTATATTGCAGCTCCCTCTCAATCTGCTGCATCATGCTGCCCATAGCACTACCACTGCTAACTGCTACATTGCAACTTCTGATACTTATCCATTATTGAAATGGATTCTTTACCATCCCCGTCTTCTTCTTGAAATGAACAAACTTTGTTCTTCCTAGAGCCTTGGTGAGGATGTCTGCCACCTGTTCTCCTGTAGGAGTGTAGCTCAACTGTACTACTCCTCGTTGGACACAATCTCTAACAAAGTGACACATGATATCAATGTGCTTCGACCAATCATGAAATATTGGATTCTCAGAGATTGATGTAACTCTGATTATGACACATGATCCTGGTCACTTCCATCCTTCTACTGAATAGGCTCACAAGCAATTTTCTAAGCCATATGGCTTCGCACAAAGCTGTGCTAGCAGTGATATATTTTGCTTCTGCTAAGCTTAGAGCTACGGATTTTTGTTTCCTACTGCACCAAGAAGTCATCCCCGATCCAATGTTGAAACAACACCTAGTGGTACTTTTCTGATCTATTGAACTTCCAGCCCAATCTACATCAATGAACCCACTCAGCTTGATGTCATTGCCTCTGGTGTACAATAGTCCATGCTCGACTGTTCCTTGTATATACCTAAGAACATGTTTGGCCACTGCCCAATGCCCCCTCTTAGGTTCCACCATGAACTAACAGAGGGTGTTAACAACATAACAAATGTTAGGCCTAGTATTGACCTATACAAGGTGGGATCAACTTCTTTGTCTTCCGATGCATCAATTTTCTTCCAGTTGGTGATCATTGGAGTAGCCATAGGCCTATAGTCCTGCATCCTGAATCTCTTCGGGATTTCTGTAGCATATCTCCCTTGCCTAAGGAAGATCTCACCCTTCTACTGCCAAACTTCCAACCCCAGGAAATAATGCATCTTCCCCAAATCCTTCATGTCGAATTCTGTGGCTAGATTCTTCTTGCAATCCTCGATGAGCTTAGACAATCTCGTCAGGAAAAGGTCATCCACATATAATACTAGGACTAGAGGTTCATTCTCTACAACCAGATAGTAGAGATTGTGATCTGCATCACTCTTGAAGAACCCCATCTTCTGCAAGTAGCCATCAATTCGACCATACCATGCTCTAGGTGTTTGTTTAAGCCCATACAAGGCTTTCTTTAATCTACATACACGAGATTTCTTCTCATGTGTCTCAAAGTCTTCTGGTTGTTCAATGTATACTTCCTCTTCTATTACCCCATTCAAGAATGTCGTCTTGACATCCATCTGATGAATCTCCCACCCCATTTGAGCTGCAAGAGATATCACGGTTCTAATATATGTATATCTGGCTACTGGGGCAAAGGTCTCTTCATAGTCTATTTCTTCCTTCTGAGCATACCCCTTAGCCACAAACCTAGCTTTGTATTTCTCCACACTGTCTTCTGCAACATATTTGATCTTGTAGATCCATCTCGAACCTACCACTAACCTACCCTGAGGCCTAGGCACCACTTCACAAACATCATTCACCATTATAGAGTTGTATTCCTCCACCATCGCATCCACTCATACTTGATGCTGAACAGCCTCCTGAAAACTAGAGGGTTCCCCAACCTGAGCTACTAAGGCCTGATACCTATTTGGTTGTCTTCACTCCCTTTTACTGTTCCTGGGTGCACCAATGAATTCTTCTGCATCCCGCAGAATTTGTCAGAGTTCCTGGCTCATTCTTCCTCTGGTAGTAGGTGCATCTGTCAGCTCTTCCTCTTCCTGTGATTCCTCTTGCTCTGAAGGAGAATTTCCGATACTAGCTTCTGCTGGTTGAAGTGGTTTGACCAACGGCTCATCTTTTGATTGCTCCTCGGAAGCCATTTCTCGAGATTTTCTGAAAGCTCTATCCTCCATGAACTTTACATCTCGCCGAACTACTACCTTCCTGCTCCCGAAAGATAGACTCTATATGCCTTAGCATTCTCGCTATATCCCACAAGATATCCTTTCTCTGCAGTTTGATCTAACTTCTTCCTCTTCTCCTCGGGTATAAGACGATACGCTAAACTCCCAAATATCCTAAAATGACTAACTTCAAGTGTCTTCCTGGTGAAGACTTTTTCTAGAGTAATCTTACCCAATGCCCTATGAGGGGTTCTATTCTGAACATAGACTGTCGTGCTGCATGTTTTTGCCCACAGGAATTTTGGCATATCCTATTCATACAACATAGCCCTAGTTGCTTCCACAATAGTCATGTTCTTCCTTTCTGCTACTCCATTCTGCTCCGGATTGTAGGGACTTGTCCACTCTCTTTTGATGCCCTCCCTAGCGCAAAAATCGGTGAAGTCCTTGTCAACATACTCTCCACCATTGTCTGAGCGCAACACTTTTATCTTCTTTCCTGTCAGATTCTCCACTAGAGCCTTAAACTCTTTGAATCGACCGAAAACCTCATCTTTGGTCTTCAGAAAGTAGATCCAAGTTTTCCTGGAATGGTCATCGATGAAGGTGACAAAGTATTCGGCACCACTAAGAGCTTTTGTGGACATCGATCCGCAAATGTTTGAGTGTATCAATCCTAGTACACTCTTGGCCCTATTGTTACTTCCTGGAAACGTTGCTTTGGTAAACTTGCCCAGAGCACACCCTCTGCATACATCTTCTCGTTCAGTACTAAGATCTAGAACTCCTATTACAGTTTTTCTAAGAATTCTCAGAGCCCCATGGTGCAAATGTCCCATCCTTCTGTGCCATAGTTCATTCAAATCCTTGTCTCCATTACTGCCAATCAGTGTCATTGGTGATTCTAGCCGCAATCTATACAACCTGTTACTTATGATTCCGATCAGGGCCTTCTTTTCCAACTTGAGTGTTTGACGTATACTTTCTCCTTAATGAAGAAAACATCATAGACCTTGTTTTGAAGTTGAGATACGGAAAGTAAGTTCATCCCCAGTCCTGGCACATGCAGCAAATTGGTAGCTCAGAACTGCTCTCCTGAATCTGTTTCAAAAACTATAGTACCTTTCCCTACTGGAGTACACTTGGCCTTATTCCCCATGGTGATCTAAAAATTCATTCTTTCTTCCTAATAATCTGAAAAACATTCTCGGATTCCTGTCATATGCCAAGAAGCTCCACTATCTATATACCAAACCTCTGAGGAGGCAAAGCTTGCTATGCAAGCAACTTCTTCTTCCAATCTGGAAGACAACATAGAATAATCATAATTTCTGTCTCTTGCGCATTCTTCTAAAAATCTGCACAATTCCCCTTGAGTGGATGCCTCTGCATCATGCTCTTGACCCATAATTGATTTTCCCTTCTTGTCGCCAAACTAATACCATGTAAAAATTTCTAAACAGAAATTCTATTACTACAGCAATTGATTTATTTCACCTACTTATTATTCCCAATAAGTTATTTATGAAATCCCTTCAGTAAATATTAAAATAAATTCTACTGCAGCTATCACACTAATATACGAAAACAAATATATGCACAAGAATCACTCACATCAACACAATTATTTTTGGACAATTGTCCCCAGAAAAACCCAATGCGGGAAAACCAGTGCAACAGAGGGTTTTATTAGTCTTCGGCAACAATCACTTTTACAGAAAAATTTACAGACACTAGGAGAAAACACCTAAGACTTTTCTCTGAGACTTTCTGACACCCTAGAGAGCTTCCTTTCTCTACTGCGTCAGTCTTGTGTCTCTCTGATCTGCGTTGTCTCTCAAAGTCCCTACGTCACTTCTTCTGAGCTCACTGACAGCTACTCATCCCCCCTCTTCCTCCACCCTGCAACTCTCCCTCTGAAATCGATCTCCTTCTCTCTAAGAATTGATTTTCCTTGGGATACTGAGTATCTGCTGGTGTATCTCCAAATGACCCTCAAGTCTTTTCTTATACTTTTCTTGTTGATGAATCAACGGTGGAGATTTAGTCCCTAATCAATGGCTAAGATTAAAACAAACTTGATCCTCGTCTCTTAGAAGCTTCTCATCCTTATCTTTATTAATACCCATTCATATTTTTATTTTCCTAATTTAGACTTAAGAAACCATTAAAAATATTAATTATTTTAATAACTCCTCATCTAGATGGAATTTCTCAAAACGATATCTAGCTCTTGGAGATCTCATGTGCCTTAGCCTCTCCTCCAAATTTCAAGGCTAGTGCACATTCGATGCTACCACAAATCAACAGCTAGAACTATGTTTCCTTATGTGTTGTCACACAAATATATGTTAGTTAATTTTGACATAGACATAGTAACTTATTGCCTTGATCTATCACCACTAAACTAGTTGATTTGAGTTGTTCACAAAATCAAGATCCATGTTAGTCATATAGAATAAAAGACATGTAAGCATTCTAGCAAGGTTCGCAACCACATCAGTTATAAATCTAAAGAAAGTAAGCATATGCAATAATTAAAATGTTATATTAAATTTTGTCTGTGAGCCTTTTCAAGGTCACTGTTAAGCCTAAGCTTTGATACCACTTTATACCCTCCCACCCCCTTTTATTTTCTCGAGCTACGGAAGGTGTTACTTGCTGAATTTAACCCAAACCTCCAAGGTATGTAACTATAATGAAGATGAGGTTACAAAAATCCTTTTTTTCCAACTTCGTCAAAACCCAAAATGAATGACACCATTGTGTTCATTTCATCAATAGCCTTTTGGCAATATAAAGTTTCTCTCAATTTGAATCTTGAAATGAAAGTTATGCCCATTTGAAGTTCGACAAGTCATATTAGGCCACATCTACATTGGGCTACCATGTCAACAAATGGGGTCCACCTCTTCATAGGTACCTACGTGGCCTCCATGTGGCCACTGCCATGTCATCTCGAGCATGGGGCATAGAGTCCTCCCCCATGTGTTTGTCGGGTTTTCCCCATTATACACATTTTGATCCATATCCCAATTCTAATGGGGCCCATAGGCCCACATCATGTCAGACCTACGTGATATTCCATCGGCCTTTTCTCTCACTTTAAAGGAGTTCAAGACCAAGCAGTGGGCAACAAGTGATAGAAAGGTTTCGTGTTGGAACTGTTACCCACCACCTGTGGGTGTGTGTATGGGAGAAAATTTTTCTCCTAAATGGTCCTCAATCGGCAGCCAACAGCCCCTTGTAGCCACCAGATAGTTCGATGTGCATTTTCTCTGCCACTTGAGTCAGTCATGTGGTCCCTCAACCACTTGCCATGAATGTATGTTTGAAGGTGGGCCTTCCGACCTGAAAGGTATGGCTTTTCATTGGTACAGATGAGTAATTTTCCTTACTTGTCATGGGCACTTTTGAACAGAGATTGGTGGGGGGATTCGGCGGAAAGAGTGCGTTAGGCTTATACTCTTGTCTCCATTGCCCAATTTCGTGGTTACCCTTGTATCCTAGTCCCGTGGGGTCTCCCTTAATGACCATTTGGATTTTGGGATGACACTACACGGGAAATACGTATTTTGGTTGTGAGGTCCTACTTCCCGATACTACCTACATCACTCCTCTTCCACTCATTTTACCCCCATTCATCTACTTTCCCATCCGGTTCCACATAGGGTTAGCCTGCCCCTCCCCTTGTCCACACCTTGGGTTGGGCCTGGAACGATGCCCCGAAGGTTGATGCAAGTAAAAAGTAAAGTAAAAGCATAATTTGGCCACTCTCAACAGGAAATGTACCACAAAATGCAAAAGATAATCGTGACATATAAATTTAACCCGTGGGCAAAAGCTAAACATGAATTGTACCCCTTACCCATGGCCATCACCCTGGTTCCTATGGGACCTAGATGAGCCCCCTCTATCATTAAGGAACCCATGATTGTCCCAACCCCTAGCGAGCAATGAACCGCCCCACCTTAAGGGGGTATTCACTACTACATCTCACACATCATGCTCTCCATCCCCTGGAGCCCCGAGCAGTTATGAAGAAAAATCAATAAAAGGAAAAAGTCATATGAAGAAGGGTGGAAAAACAAAGGCCGGGCTAACTCATGTACCATGATCTGCTCCCTCCTACACTTACATACCCAGGTATGGGCTTCCCTTATGTTAATTTTAGGTATGTTCTATGCTTGAGCAATTTATTTAAATTTTCACTGTTAGCAATCACATCAGCATTACGATAAACTGCAGATAGAACATAAATACAAAACGCAGAAGACAAGCCAAGACAAGAGGACACAAGATATGGTGCGAGCCAGGGACAAACCCCACAATGTGTGGGGAAACCCTTTGATCAAATCTTCTTTTATCTTCAAAGTTCAGAGAGAGAGAGAGAGTACATTTACAATAGAAGTCAACACTTTGACTTATCTAGATCTAAGCATAGATCATTTCCTATAACGATGAGATCAGTTGAAGACATTCTGCTTCAACTGCATCTCATCCATTTGCTGCACCTTACTGTGTAGCACCATCATGCTGCCCATGATCATCATGCTGCTCATGATCGCTGTGCTGCCCATACATCATGTTGTCCGTGATCCCATACAACATCATGCTGTCCATGATCTGCATCATGCTGCTCATGCTCTCATACATTACTGTGCTGCCCATGATCTTCATCATGTTGCCTATGCATCATGCTGCTTCCTGATTTCATCATACAACCCATACTTGTCATTACTAACCATGACTGCAACGAATATACATGACTGCAATTCTTTCATCCTTGATTGCATGAACAGGTTCATTCTGATTAGGCTTCTACAGGCAATGTTCCTTTGACTGTGTATCTCCTTCATCAACCAGCGTCCAAACACCATCAACGCAGCAATTTTTATCCTACAAGAACTTGACTTTGCTGTCAGCACTTTCTAGCACCCAACTGTATATATACGCTGATCTGTTCTGAGCTTTAGGGCAGATCTGTTCAACACATTCCTTTACCTTATGACTGTGGCTTCCCAGCGTTGCAAACAGTGCTTAAAACATGCCTAGAACAGCTTCCTTTATCATGCTGTCACCTACAGCAAACACGCTGTCTTTCCAGGCATCTTAATGCTATGTTAAGACTCCTTTCTGCGGCTTAGGGCTCCTTCTTGATGTCTCTCCTTAGCTGTGTCTTTAGGCCTCTATTGACTGCGGATTAGGGCTAGATAGAAGCCTGTTGAGACTGTGGTTAGGGCCTGTTTATTGCGTAGATAAGCCTGCGGCTTACAGTGGCTCACTGCGGCTCCTGCGGCTCACTGCGGCTCCTGCGGCTCACTGCGGCTACCTGCGGCTCCTGTGGCTCACTGCGGCTACTGTGGCTCTTCCTCCATTGACTATAATTTAGGGCAGCGTATAAGATTAGGGCATCATCATATTCAGCCAACGAAAATCATAGTGAATCTCCTTCTCCATAACCCAAGAGTGGAGGGAGATCACTTGAGGTTGTGTAAATGACTACAATTCCCAATTTATACTAAACGTGGATAGTGAATAGACACGTCTATTGGGCTTCTGAGCCTACTCAGTGCTGTCGGCTTGATAATATTATATAAATAAATAAATTCATATCTCCATAAATACTTATCGGAATCGGATGATCTTTAGATCAATCCTACACCTCTCGACGAGAGGGATCCAATAAAAATATCAGCTGTTATAAATAAGCTGATCCACATGGAGTTTGGCCCTAGTTGCCAATTTTAACAGAAGAGCAGTGCAGTAGCCGGGAGAGTGACGCAGAGTCAGCCAGGGCTCACACAGGGCCACGTAGAGGCAGCTGGGAGTTGCGCAAAGCCACAGAGAGGCTAGCGTTGCTGACGCAAAAGGCCAAAAGGTTGACGCAAGGCCTCTTAACGCTGACGCAAACCCAAGAGGGGCTGATGCAGGGCCAGTGCTGGGCAGAGAGGGGCTGACGTAGTCCAGAAAAGGCTGACACTGGGGTTTTTGGGGCAAATTGGCACTGAGGAGTTGCCGGAAGGATTATCCGGGGTTTCATCCAGGAGATTTGTCTCAAACTGAGAGGTATTACAGCCAAGGAAATTCTTTGTTGGGTAGGCCAGTTCCGGCACCTAGATAGCTGCACTAGTTTTCCCACATTGGGTTTTTCTGGGGACATTGGTCCAAAAATAATGGTGTCATATGGTGTGATTGTTTCTGTTTCCTTTAGTTGTTGATCTGTAATATGTTGAGCATGCACTAGTGTTTATTTTCAATATTTACATTGTAAATAATTTGTTAAGTAAAATAACAAGTAGATAGGAATAAATCAGATAAAGTGCATGGAGGGTTTCTAACTAAGTAGACTTAGAAACTTCAACAGGTGTCACAACTAAGCCGCAGAGCTAGTCTCCTTGGAACAAGTGGACAGAAAGGCTTATTTGGGGTCAGTATTAGCTTAGAACAGGTGATAGATGTGGACAAAATTTAGTGAAGAGAAGCCGCAGCCTTGAAAGGAGATCTAGAGGTAAGTAGTGGAGCTAGAGCAATAAGCCAAAAAGCCCTAACTAGGGTTCAGAAGAACGAACTTAAGAGGGATTGCTTTGTTGATGCTTTGACCATTGTTGACCACTAGATAGGGCGGAATTTAACTGTTGTTGAGCAGTTTTGATTGGGTCATCTATTTGTCTAAGTGCAGTGGTTTTGGATCTTCCAATTGGCAAGTCAAATTCGACTTTGAATTATTGTATTCTCTCTCTCTCTCTGTTGAACATTTGATATTTCATAATAAGAAGAATAGATCAAGGGTTTTCCACATCTTGGGGTTTTTTCCCTGGCTTGAGCCAATTCTTGTGTTCTCTTGTCTTGGCTTGTCTTCTACATCTATTGCTTATGTTCCTTCTTCAGTTACTGTCAATGTAATAATGGTTTATGTAATTGTCAATGAAATGAAATAGAATTGAAATTGGGAAAATATGGAACATTGAAGTAATTCTCCTAAGCAAAGAACATGATAACTAAAATTAACATGGCATCAGAGACCAGGTGAGGACAAGCCCAAACAAGAAATTTTTGAATCTTTTTGTGAAATAGCTTTACGTCCAAGGGAGTCTTGTCAATCTCAAGAAAGGTCGAATTATGTAAGAAATATGTGGGTCCTTTTATGTGCTTTTTGGTTAAGGGTTGTGTTGAGTACCAATGTTATTTAGCCTCTTTTAAGTTGATCTAGGGCGGGTTTTGTGCCACATGCCAAGGATATTTGCGGCCTAGTTAGGTTACCTCTGCAGCCTACATCTGAAGGTTACTCAGTCTCCCTCAAAACAAAGAGATATGGTGACATTGTTATTGTGGAGAAACTGAAATGCATGACATCCCTAACTAATGAAGAAATGTGCCCTAGTCTATGGGGTCCTCGGACAAATTTCTAAGTAAGTTTGGTTTTTGAAATATTGGGAATGAATAGCCCTAACCGCAAAGATCTGAAAGTAGAAATTGATGAAGCTTCACAGGACCACAGATCAGTGTTCGTAGAGCTTGGTAATGGTGATTTACTAAGGCTATACGAAGTTATTTCAAGTGATAATTGAAGCCAAGGTTGCGAGAGAGCTCCCCCAACCCCCCCCCCCCCCGCACCCTCGCTCCCAGTTAACGCTCCAAGCAGGAGTGCGCTCCCTAAAAAAAACGCTCCTTGCCTTTTCCACAGCGTTTTCGGGAGCGGTCGGGAGCGTTCGCTCCGTGACCACTCCGGTACACTCTGAGAGTGTTTTCTCAGAGGGGGAGTGCTCGGGGAGTGATCGCTCCTGAGCACTCCCCCTATGAGAAAATGCTCCTGGTTGGTGCAAAAAAAGGTTGCGGCTGAGAGGGAGGGCGACGCCAGCGGCGAAGAGGAGAGAGAGAATGGGAGGGAAAGGGGAGAGGAGAGAGGAAAGAGAAGGAAAGGGAGGGGTAAATAGACCCTCTCCCCTCCCATTATTCACTTCATCCATTGAGAGTGAGAGCTTGAGCACGAGAGTTTGGACTTGGAGCAAGAGAGAGTTTGAAGCTTGGAGGGAGGAGCTTAGTGAGCTTGCAAGGGGAGATTGGAGCTTGGGATTGAAGGCCAAAGAGGTAGGATCTACACTCTAATCTAGCATTTTTTTTATGTTCATTGCTAAATAAATAAATAAATAATTTCTCTATTTCCCATTCCCATTCCTCCATTTTTTTGCAGATTCAAAACTTCAAATTTCAAACATCATGGTTATATCGCTTGCCATTTTCTTCTTCTTGGTTCCTTTTTTGGTTATTATGGTGTTGAAGGGTAGAAGGAGGAGGGTTGAGCATGAAGAAGAGGATGAAGAAGTGGGTTATAGTGGATTTGATGGAAACCCCGAAGAGGAGTACCTTGGTGAGGAGGAAGAGATTGAACATGAATCAGCCCAAAAAACTAAACAAGACCAAACCCCATTGTGGAAATATGTTTCTAGGCCTGAAGTAGGGGACGGGGATGGAACCACTAAATTCAATTGTCCCCATTGCAACAAAACTTACACAAGTTCATACACCCGTGCCAGAAGGCATCTCTGTGGGAAAGGGGCATGGGATCAAGATAAAGCAATAGGAATCAAAACTAGTACAAGTGTGTCAGCAATAGATAGAGCCAAATACATAAGGGAAGAGGAGGAAGCCCAATACAAATCTAAAAAATCGAAGGGTTTCTTTGAACCAAGCTCACAATCACATGAACATGCACAAAGAACTACTTCAGCATCCTCCCATGGCAGTGGATATGGAGGCACAGAGTCACCAAACATCTCTTTAAGGCGTAGAACCATATCAAATTTCCTTGATGAAGGGTGTAGGAATGATATGGATTCAAAAGTTTATCGGTTTCTCTATGCATGTGGGATACCATTCAATGTTTTTCGCTCACCTTATTGGCATGAAATGGTTTCTACCATAAATGATGCCCCTAAAGGATATAAGAGCCTTGGGTATGACAAGGCTAAACCGTTGGACTTGATCATGAAAAAGCAAAAATATCACATTCTTTGAGTATAATGACAAATTCTTGGACTGGGCATGGGGTGTCCATTGTATCTGATGGATGGACAAATGTAAAAGGCAAGCCATTGATAAGTGTTCTTGTTGTGTCTGTTAGTGGTCTCATCTTTCTTTCAGCATATGATTACTCAGACAAGTTCAAGACCGACATCAACATTGCAGAACCATTACTTGAAACAATTGAACGTATTGGGCCATACAATGTCATCATTGATAACGCTGCTAATTGTAAGGCAATGGGAGCAATTATTGAGGATAAATACCCCAACATATTTTGGTCTGGGTGTTTGGTTCACACAATGAACCTTTTGATGCATGCTATTATTAAGAACAAAAACCAACAATACAAATGGATTGGTGATTTGTACAAGAGAGGCAAACAAATGATAAAATTTATTACAAATCATAGCAATAACCATGGGCTTTTCCGCAACCACTCAATATTGGAGTTGTTGAAGATTGCAAAGACCAGATTTGTTAGCTATTACCTCACCTTTAGGTGCCATTTGAAGGTAAGAGAGTCATTGGCTAGCATGGTATCAAGTCCACACTGGCAAGTATTAAAGGACAGAGCTACAAATGCAACTGAGAAGCAAGGTTTTGAACAGGTGGAGGAGAGCACTCTTGTTGGTCTGATTTGGGCACATGTGAGGCAAGTATTGGAATTCAACAAGCCCATTTATCACATGATTTGTTTTGCAGATACAGATAAACCAGTGATTGGGGAGGTGTATGAGCGGATGGATACCATGTTGAGGCAAATAAAAAATATTGTTCAGAAAGGTATACATTGATTCACAATTGTGTGTGTACACAATGGAATAAACTTAATGTTCCACTTCATGCCTTAGCGTATATCTTTGTGCCAAAATACTACTCTCCATCTTGGTTGGGACAACCTGCACCTGGGGGTGGGGTTAGGGTCAAACCCCATACAGATCCAAAGGTATCTACAAGATATATGGAAGCATTAGACAAGTTAGTACCTAGCAGGGAGGAGTGTGCTAATCTGCATCTTGAATTAGGCAGATATTTCAGTTGCACTGGTTCTTACATGCACGTGCAGGAAACCATCGTTGTAATTGCGGCATGGAATTCACCTTTCAGAAAATCCCGTGTTCCACGACCGTTTCAAGTATATTGGCATCAGTTACCACTTTATTTAGGATATGGTACATCGGGAAGCAGTGAAGCTCCATCATTTCATTATGGATGTGCAGGTTGTCGACATCCTCACAAAGCTTCTTGGTAAGGTCAAGTTTATCTTCCTTCAAAGAAAGGTTGGGAGTCATGGAAAGACCCTACTATGAGGGTCCCAGTTGAACATTGAGCTCTGGGAGCTCCGGGAGCTCCTAGGGGGATAGGGTACTTCTTTATGCTAGGTGCAACCATAGGGTGAGTGGTTCACCTTCCCCAATAGGTACGTTGTGTACAGGGTGAGTGGTTCACCTTCACCTTCCCCATTAGGATATATGACACATAGGGTGAGTGGTTCACCTTCCCCTATGGTGGTTGACGTGTGTGTAGGGTGAGTGCTTCATCGTCCCCTACAATTGATGAGATATGCATAGGATGAGTGGTTCACCTTCTCCTATGCATATGGGCAGAATGAGTGGTTCACCTTTTCCTGCGGATGCCCCAGCATACATCCTACCCATGTAATCCGGGATTCATGGGAAGTACCTCTCACTGGCCAATGAGTTGGTAAAAGAGGATAGGGACCATAGCAGTATAGATGGATGCATCGTGTACTACTACTACCGCACTCCCTATGTCTAGGATGCATGATATTCAACAACTTGATCATTCAGGATTAAGTCAGATTGGGGTTCTACCCCTGGTTATGTGGATTGACTTTTGTCAGTGGAGAGTGGAAAGGTCTTGTGACTCACTCTCGATCGATCCTTCTTATTATCTATACAATCTCCAGCAGAGACAAGAAAAGATGCAAAGTTAGTTCATGATGATCAGGATGGCATGATGATGGATGGATATTGACGGGTGGAATTCGTAGCAGTTGAGAGGGAATGTTAAAATATGCGACTAGGGCCAGAAGAAGATAATTGTGGCATTGAACTCCTCTTTTCGAGAGGACCAAAATTGACCTAAAAATCACTAAATTTGGACAAGGAGAAATATGTTTTTGAAATCAAGCCCACACATGTGCAATTTATCATGGTCGCCTTGGGGTTATTTAAATTTTAGACAAGTTAAACCCCTCTCCATCTCACATAAATAGAAGTGTCCTCCAACCTCATTTGGCACATCCAAAAGGTGAATTCGTCTCATGTGTATTGCATCTGAGGCAGCCGAGCTCAAGAGGAGGACGAGTATGTTTGGGACTGCATTTTGGTTTGTTTTGTCTCTAAACAGGTCCGAGTTTGAGCAGAGAGGAGGCAGCATTTGTTAAGGGAAGTTCGATGGTGTTTTGGGCATGTTTTGTGTGGGTCTTCTCTTCAACAGTAGGCCGCATTCTTGACAGCTTGGTACAGGTAGGCCATAGTGCTAACATTTTTTGAAACAGAAAGCTGAGAGGCTGGTTGGTGTCACAACTAGGCCGCAGGCGTAGTCTCCTTGTAACAGGTGGACCGAAAGGCTTTTTTGGGGCTGGTATTAGTTCAGAACAGCTGATAGATGTGGACAGAATTTAGTGCTGAGAAGACGCAGCCTTGAAAGAAGATCTGGAGGTAAGTACTGGAGCTGGAGCAGTAAGTCAAAAAGCCCTAACCAGAATTCAGAAGATCGAACTCAAGAGGGACTGCTTTGTTGATGCTTTGACCATCGTTGACCACTGGATAGGGCAGAATTTAACTGCAGTTGAGCAATTTTGACTGGGCCATCTATTTGTCTAAGGGCAGTGGTTTTGGATCTTCAAATTGGCAAGTCAAATTTGACTTTGAATTATTGTACTCTCTCTCTCTCTCTCTCTGCTGAACATTTGATATTTGATAATAAGAAGAATAGATCAAGGGTTTTCCCCATCTTGGGGTTTTTTCCCTGGCTTGAGCCAATTCTGGTGTTCTCTTGTCTTGGCATGTCTTCTGCATCTATTGCATATGTTCTTTTTTCAGTTATTGTCAATGTAATAATGGTTTATCTGATTGCTAATGAAAGGAATGGAATTGAAATTGGGAAAATATGGAACATTAAAGTAATTGTCCTAAGCAGAGAACATGTTAACTAAAATTAACATATTGCAATGACAGGTTTGCAGATTTGGGTTTACTCAGTGATTTCAGACGGTCATACAACTTTACAGGTGCCCAGAATTTCTTCAATAAATATCCAAATATTGCTATAGCTTTTATAACCTGAGTGGGCATATTTTTCCAGGTTGGAAAAGCCCTTGTAAGCTTTGAAAATTTCTGAACATAAAACTTTATTTTGAAGGGAAAATTTCATGTGTTTTTTGGAAATGAAATTGGTCATTTGAATTCTAGCTTCCACTGAAAATTAAATTTTTATTTACTAGTTAAAATCCCAGCAGTACATTTTGTTTAGCAGGCTGAAAATTAAATTAAAAATCAACAAGGAATATTTGCTAGGAAAAAATTTGTAATTTACTGGGATTAGAAAATTTACAGGGTTGCACAGATAGCTGAATGTCATAGCCCTCCTTTGTGACCTTCTATGATTGACGGTCAACCTAGGTAAAACCAAGGCCATGATCTTCAACAGATCAAAGAAGACCTTCTCTGATCACCATTTCGTTTTCGTGGGAGAGGAGATTGAGATCACTTGCACATATACTTATCTGGGGGTGTTGTTCATTGGACATCTCTTCAGTTTGCAGCATGCACTCCAGCCCCAAGTCAGAAAGAGCTATAGTTCCTTGGCCCTTCTTCGAAGGCAATGTTTTTGAACCCATTTTTAGGACATATTGTCCAAGATGTCACTCATGAATACTCTCGTTTGACCCACATTTTTATACAACTATGAGGTATGGGGACATACTCTACTAGAGTTTGATTGGTCTTCAGTAGAGAGAGTACAGAACATACTGCTTTACCACAACATCAGATGCAAGCAGATAGTTCCTCAGCCCATCATCCTCACAAAATGTGCTGCTTGTCCCTTTCGGCTTGAGACAGTGTTTGTCCATCTCCTAATTTGCAAACTACTTTTCACATATGATGCGATCTTTTTAGCCTCATCCTCTAAAGGGTTGCAAAGACAACGAGAATCACTAGCCCTCTTTTGCGCAATTGACAGTCAGCCTAGGTAAAACCAAGGTCATGATCTTCAATGGATCAAAGAAGAACCTCTTTGATCAATATTTCTTTTTCAAAGGAGAGGAGATTGAGATCACTTACACATATACTTATCCAGGAGTATTGTTCACAGAATCTCATTCCAGTCTGCAGCGTGAGCTCCAACCCCGACTCGACAAGGGCTACAGTCCCTTAACCCTTCTTGGGAGGCAATGTTTCCAAAACAATTTTCAAGACATATTCCAAGCATCACTCATGAACATTGTTGTTCACTCTACAATTTAATATGGCTACGAGGTGTGGGGACCTACTCTACTAAAGTCTTATTGGTCTTTAGAATAGAGAGTAAAGATCATCCTCTTTAACCACATATTCAGATGAAAGCAGACAATTCTTCATCCCATCATCCTCACAGAAATTTGGTGCTTGTCCTTTTTGACTTGAGACAATCTTTGGCGATCTCCTATTTTCTATCTTGCTTTTCACAGATGACATGATCCTTTTAGCCTCATCCACTGAAGGGTCATAGAGACAGTGGGATGCCCTAGCCCTTCTTTGTGACCTTCTACATTTGACTGTCAATCTGGGTGAAACCAAGGTCATGATATTTAAGGGGTGAAAAACAACCCTCTTTGATCACCATTTCTTTATCAAAGGAGAGGAGAATCAGATGACTTGCACATATACTTATCTAGGAGTATTATTCACAAGACCTCACTTCTATCTACAGCATGCACTCTAGCCCCGAGTCAGCTTGGGTTATAGTTTCTTGGCCCTTCTTGGGAAAAAGTGTTTCTGAAACCATTTTCAGGACTTGTAGTCCAAGATGTTACCCATGACACTCTTGCTCGGTCCACAATTTTATATGGCGATGAGGTGTGGGGACCTAGTCTACTAGAGTCCAATTGGTCTTCAACAAAGAGAGTACAAATCATCCACTTCGCCATATCATCAAAAGTAAGCAAACAGTTCCTTGGCCCATCATCCTCACAGAATTTGGTGCTTGTCTCTTTCATCTTGAGATAGTGTTTGGCCTCATCTCAACCTTGTACCACATTCAGATTTTTGTGGATAGAGCAAAGGGACAGGAGCTATATCCCTACTTGGCATGATGTCTACTAGAGTGTTGATTTGTGGTAGCATCGGATGTGCTCTAGCCATGAAAATTGGTGGAGAGGGTAAAGCACATGAGATCTCCAATACCCAGAAATGGTTTGGGCAGATTCTAACCAGCTTGGGAGATATTAAAATAATTACTATATTTAATGGAGTTCCTAAGTCTAAGATTAGGAAAAATAAAATATTAATGGGTATTAATATAAAACTGGGTTAGAAGGTTCCAAAAGTCATGGATTAAGCCAAATCTGATCCTAGCCGTTGATTAGAGATTTAATCTTGGCCATTGAAGGACCAACAAGGAAAGTATAAAAAGAGGCTTGGGGGTCAGTTGGAGAACACACTGAGGGAAACCAATCAGTTCGATTTCTGGAGCGGGATTAGCTGAGAAATTCGAACTAGTGGTCTGGGGAGCAGCAGGAGGTAACGGGTACAGAACAAAGAGTCGGGATCAGCACCAGAAGACTAGCGCAGAGGTTGAAGAGGCAGACGCAGAGGCAGTAGACTGTGCAGTCATTGGAAGGCCTGTGTGGGTGATGCAAAGAGGCCCAGTGTTGACGTGGAGAGGCAGGAGCTGACGCAGTAGGTTTGGGAACTGCGCAGAGGCCACTAAGCCTGGCGTTGAGGTTGGGAGAAGTGCTGGAGAATGTTGGCTAGTTGAATTGTTTATGAATTAAACATTCAAGTACCACATTAATTGTCGACCAGGGAAAGTCTTTTTATTTCAAAGGCACTGCGTACTGTATGTACTTAAAGTCTAAAAGCATCGAAAGCTGTAGTATACGTAATTCTTACGCTATTTCATTACAGTACTTGTTAAAATGAAAACAATTAATTAAAATTACAAATCTGAAAAGAAAAATAATGGACGCTCTGTTGGCAGAGGATCAGGACCCTATCCTCCAGATGGGGACGTTCAGCACCTGCCCCTATAATCAGAATTACTGATGCACAATGCACTCTCATTCACCGGTGAGAAACAAAACTCAAAGATCAATGAACAGAGCACTAGTAAAGCAAAGAATACCAGAGGTAATGCTATCAAATCCACACAGAGTACCGAAAAGAAATTACTACACACTTACACACTTGACAGGAACGTAAATGGGTGAATCTTGTGAAGAAGGTGGGCCCAATCCCTCTCACAAGATTCCCTAGGAAAACGAAGACGGAATTAAGTGCTCAAAACAGTTTTATATTCATCTGCCAAAAAGATCAAATACAATAGGACTCAGACTTGCTAATGTTCTCAGAATCTCAGTTACAGACCGACCATCCCCTTCCTCGTTTCATGTAGATGTCTCCTCTTTATAGAGGAGACATCTATTACAATAGAATATTACAGCCTATTCAGTTAACCCATTTTGTCAAAAATAAGCAATTCAGAGTGCTGTTACAACAATATGATAATACATCCTTTTCTTGAGCTTTAGCTGTTACACGGCGGGTAACTGATTTTGACTGTCTTCTCGGGATCTTCATGTTCCTTCGCCATTTCCCCATGCTGTTTATGCTGACTTTGTTCTTTTTCTTTAGACTTCCACTTGATTATGCCACGTCACAATTCTCTAAATAGCTGCCATCTGTTGTCCATGGCTATTACAAAATAGCTTGCTTTAGGTAATCGCTGTTGCTGGTGTTGCAGCAACTGCGTAGTTGTTGTTTCTGGTGTTGCAGCAACTGCGTAGTTGCTGTTTCTGGTGTTGCAGCAACTGCTCATTGTGACTCCTGCAAGCTTAAGACAATTATTTGACAATTTAGTCAACGTTTCCAAGGATAAGTATAAAGATATTCGCGAATATGAAATAAACAATTAAACATAGACTTGCGGAAGGTTACTTCATACCTTGGGGTTAATATGTCATTATAAAATAAAAGCCTTTACTTATGACTGCAAAAAGGGTAATTATACGGCAAAAGATAAGGTCAAAAATAGGTCAATTGTGAGTCCCAACATCCCCCCCAACTGAAGAGATTGCATGTCCCCATGCAATGTCTAATCTGAGTCTCAGTCGGAAAATTGGGACGAACAATGAAGATTACTAAGACAATAGCTGGAGGAAGTATCATCGAACTTTTCTCTGAAACCATAAACAATTCGCATCTGTTTCCATACTGCTGCCTCTTCTCTGTTAGAAAGTCCAAACTTACCCTTATACTGATCACCTGGCAACCATAAAAGTGGGAACTTGAATCTGTAGCCTATCCATTTCTCTGCACAAAATTTCACGCTTTCAACATACCGAGGTATCCTTGATAATGCTACTTGCAGATTTGATGGGTTATACGGGTGATATTCCTTCCTTTCTGTGGGGCAGTTATCCCAAAATAGTTTATTTGCTTGCACAACCAATGATGCTTTGGTTTTTATATACTGCTGACAGTCTGTTAGGACCTCTGTTCGCAGTTTCATAACATGATCCTTCATCTCATCATTACCTATCATTTTTAAATGCTGCGAAATGAAAGTGGCAGGGTTCTGTGGTTCAGCTCGAATCCACAAAAGGCAATTTTGTTCGTTCTGGAGGCCTGAGACATAGGCATTTTGCCAGGTGAGCTGGTTTGCCAGAAAGGAAATGAAAGCTCTCAATTGTGTGTCACCTACTACAGGTGTCATATTAATGTTTCTTTCTTCAGACACCGCCTCATTGTGGAGGTATAATTCACATAGCAGGTTTTGGTCACTTTTGGGTGCTCCTGCAAAAGTTTTCATAAACTGATCTGTTGTGACCACTTGATCAGGCCTCCCCTCCTTGATAGCCTTCAACTGAATAAATGCAAGCCTTTCCCTTAAGAATGTGGCATAGTTGAAGGAGGGTTTCCTTGCTGCGAGCATCCTTTGGCACAGCTCAAACATCAGGGACATCCTGTGTTTTAGTTCCTTAATTTCTTTATACTGTGCCCTGCACTGTTCCAGTGCTTTCCAATTCTTATAGGCATGATCAAACCAGGTCCCTTTCTGTTGTTCGAATGCTTTCCCTTGAGATTGATGATATTCTCTCCACCATATGCGTTTCAGTTCTAGAAAACTTTCTGTTTCTACCCATGCATCTTTAACAGTGGGAGGCTCTGTTTGCATACAGGCATCAACTGAAATTGCCTGTTCTATTGACGTGGGCTGGGATAATCCAGCATCTTTTTCTTCATCTTCCACCAAAACTTCTTCCTCTTGCTGGCTTAATTCATTGTTCTCCAGATTGATTTTGGTGGTCCGGGGTGAATCTGTTTCTTCTTCTGCTCCTTGCTTCAATTCTTCCTTGTTTTCTTCTGAGACTGTTTGCTCTTTTTCCATGGTTGTCTAGGTAGGCCGAGGTGAATCTGCATCTTCTTCCATAATAGTCTGGGTAGGCCGAGGTGAATCTGTATCTTCTTCCTTTTTCTCCTGCATAGCATCGGGAAGCTCCTTTGTTAGTTCTTGTGCCGCCTCTGAGGAACTTACTGGTTCTTGTGTAGCAGTAAGTTCTTGATCTTGCACAGCTTCAGGTGGACTTACTGGTTCTTGTGTAGCAGTAAGTTCCTGTTCTTGGTCTTGCATGTTTTCTAGATGACCTGTTGGTTCTTGTGTGTCAACGGGTCTCACCGACTGCATTTCTTCTAAGGATCCTATTGGTTCTTGTGTAACAACAGGATTCTCTTTCTGCATTTCCTCTGACGCTGGTTCGTCCATCTGTACATTCTCAAGACTTTCTGACTGCACTTTTTCTGAAGCTCCTGTTGGTTCTTGTGTGTCAACAGGGCTTGCTGACTGCGCTTTTTCTACAGATCCTATTGGTTCTTGTGTAGCAACAGGTTTTTCTGTTTCAACAGAAGATTGTGAAATCTTTACTTCAGCATCATCAAATTCCTTTGTTTCATTTTCAGCCTCGGGGGCTTCCTCTATTGGTTCCTTCACTAACCTATACCCTGCCTGAGCATATATCTCGCCACAACTTGTACACAGATATTCGATATCTTTGCTTTTCTCCGCTGCCGAGGCTGCTCTTGCTAAAACCTGCAGACTGAATTCTGCTTCATAAGCTTCCTTGATTCTTATTATCTCTTCCTGGTAATCCTGAATCTGAGCTTTCAAAAACTCAATTTCTTCTTGCAGGGCGGGTATCGTAGGCTGATCCTGTGAGACAGTAGATTCGAGTGGAGGCAGAGATTCTGCTACATCAATTTGGTCAATATTTCCCACAGGTGGTTCTTGTGTGTCACTTGGGGTAGTGGCTGGTTCTTGTGTTGCAGCCACTTGCTCACTATCATTCTAGGTGTCGGCAGCTGGTTCTTGTGTATCAGCTGCCTTAAGATATGAGGCCACGAAGCTATGAATGCTCTGCATCTCAGCCTCTGTGGGTGAGGGAGAAGGGTTTCGGGAAGTGGTTGGAGTACGGGGTTTTAAAACAATGGATGGTGGGCTGGAGGGCTCAGGGGATCCTACTACTGCCATTTTTCGTTTTGGTAAAAAGGCAGGGAATTGAGGTGTTTTTCTCTTTCTGCTGGCTCTTGTGACTGGAGCAGTAGTCGGGGTGGTGGTTGCTTTGGTTGGACCCCTCGTTCTTCTTCTTTTTACTGGGGTTTTCTTTGGTTGCTGCATCTTTCGTTTGAGCTGCATAATTGGGATATTATCTTCAGAATCATCAGTGGAGATACTGAGTATGGGGCGGGAGAATTGGTTCTTTTGGGTGACACAGTTAATTCCACTGCTTCTTGTTCATTTTCTGTAACATGCAGAGGTATTTGCTGGGGTTGTTCGGGGATATGTTCTGTCTGCTGAGGGTTTTCCGAAGGGGTTTGCTCAGGGGTGTCGTCCGTTTGTTGAGGAGGCTCCTGGTCTTGCTGAGGTATATCCTCAGCTTGACAAGGATTTTCCTCTTTTTGATGAGGAATACCCTGCACAGGCTGTGGACTTCTTTCCCTCGGATGGGGATTAATGGGGGGAGGAGGGATGTTCAAAGGAAGAGCCCTGTTAATCAACAGTTGCACTAGGCGATGGTGTTTTAGGGAGAGGGCTGGATTCTTTGCTTTCATAGCATATCGTGCCATATTTTTAAGACAACCCAACAAATAATATGGCATATTCACTAATTGACCATTTCTTAAGTGATTTAACAGAACGAAGTCGTGCTGGTAGATTACCTGGTAATGACCTTCGCATGTTAGATACTGCTTGACAAATTCGGCGACTCTTGGCCATGGTTGAGGTAGCGACCGCAATGCTACACCTCTACCCTTGGTTTCTACCTCCTCGCCCGGACGGAGAAAGTCTTGCTGCGCGTTCAGAATCAAGTGTTTCCTGCTGAACCATCTTGTACCAGTGGTTGGAAGTCCGGTGACTTCGGCTATGAATTCTTCCGTGACCGGGACTTGAATTCCTTGGACGACAGAGAATCCTTCTGTCAAATTGCGTGTGAATTCCAAGACTTGCTGTTCGTCAAAGTCCGGAAGTCTCCTGAAATATTCTGTCCACCCAGCTTGCAGGAAAATCTGGTAAATTTCCAGAAAGAGCTCCAGAACTGTTGTCGTGCCTGGTTCATGAGTGATAAGGCCTCCTCCCATGGCTATTGTTTCGGTAAATCTTCAGAATTCGGGGCTGAGCTACCGATTTTAACTCAGAGTATACATCACAATTGTAACATGCTGTAGTTTTTACATACAACCGGGAGAATTAAGGGTGGCGGTGGTTGGCGTGGTTAATCATTATGAAATTGCTTTGGTAAACCCCCCCCTTTTTCCTACGTGTGAATGATATGATTGGGGAATGTAATCATTTGATGTACCTATCACCTTTTTCCGCTTATCTATTATTTAATGCTTATTCATAAACGTGCGTACCTTCGTCCTTTACCTTTTTGGATCACTGCGTCACAAAGTCTTTTCTCGTTTGCTGTCAAATTATAATCATTATCGCGGATCTTGAAAGCACAGGAATATGATAATGACGGGGGAGTGATGGTGAGGTTTTGTAATCATCACGAAAGGTGATGTGTTTCGTGTGGAAAGGATATTTCGGATCGGTAAACACTGTCGTGGCACCGAGATTGGTGTTGCAGCCACAGGAATAATGTCGGGACAACGGGAAGTGATTTTGCAGCAACGGGAATGGTGTTGCAGCAACAGGGAATGGTGTTGCAGCAACAAGAAATGATGTTGCAGCAACGGGAATGGTGTTGCAGCAACGGGAATGGTGTTGCAGCAACAGGGAATGGTGTTGCAACAACAGGAAATGATGTTGCAGCAACGGAAATGGTGTTGCAGCAACGGGAATGGTGTTGCAGCAACAGGGATGGTGTTGCAGCAACAGGGATTCGGAGTCCGCCCATGGTTTGTTTTGAAGCCTTGCTCTCAGCTACTTTCCACGTTCCATCTGCAAAATCTGAAAATATAATATTGCAATCCTTGGCAGGATTTATTAGTTCCTAAAAATGTCTAATCTTAATAATTACATAAATAATAGAAATTCAAGTGTTCTGAGGGACGGCAAGTTCCTCTGGAAAAGAATACTATTTTATTGCATCTTTAAAAAGTGATGGCCAGTAATATCCCATTCTAAGTACCTTGTGAGCTGTTCTTTTATCTGCAAAATGTCCTCCACAAGGACCATCGTGACAAGCTTTCAATATGTCATAAATCTCGTCTTCCCCAACGCATCTCCTAATTTCTTGATCTATCCCTGTATGGAACAGACACCCGCTTATCCAGTTGTACCTAGCACTTTGCTGGATGATCTTTCTTCTTTCTTTGTGTGATAGGTGTGATGGTAATTTTCCTGCAACTAAATAATTAGCAATGTCTGCATACCAAGGTGAGTGAGCAGATACTGCAAATAGATACTCATTTGGAAAAGAATCATCTACTAGAACATTTTCGTTGGTTTTTAACCGAGAAAGAAAATCAGCAACTACATTTTCTTTTCCTGGCCTATCTACTATTGTGATATCAAATTCCTGTAATAGTAATAACCACCTGGTGACTCGAGCATTAGTAATTGATTTATTCATTAAATACTTGATGGCCGAGTGGTCTGTATGCACAAAGGTAGTATAGCCAGTAATATAATGCCGGAATTTATTAACAGCATAAATAACTGCTAAAAATTCTTTCTCAGTTACTGTATAATTTAACTCAGCTGGTGTCATGTTTTTTCTAATGAAATAGATGGCATAGGGGAGATTATTTTCTTCCTGACCCAGGATAGCTCCAATTGCCGTGTCTGAGGCATCAGAGGAAATGTGAAAGGGCAATGCCCAATCGGGTCCTCTCAAAATAGGAGCTGTGGACAACTGATGCTTAAGTTTATTGAATGCAGTCTCACAATCATCAGTCCACTTAAATTCAGCATTTTTCATTAATAACACAAACAAAGGGGAGGCTATTTTAGAAAAATCTTTAATAAATATTCTGTAATAACCGGCATGTCCTAAAAAACTTCTCACCTCTGTTTGTGTTTTGCGGATAGGAAGGTTCTGAATTACCTGAATCTTAGCTGGGTCGACTTGGATTCC
>APFE031292667.1:41996-78543 GCA_000404065.3 Pinus taeda
CATTCAAGTACCACATTAATTGTCGACCAGGGAAAGTCTTTTTATTTCAAAGGCACTGCGTACTGTATGTAATTAAAGTCTAAAAGCATCGAAAGCTGTAGTATACGCAATTCTTACGCTATGTCATTACAGTACTTGTTAAAATGAAAACAATTAATTAAAATTACAAATCTGAAAAGCAAAATAATGGACGCTCTGTTGGCAGAGGATCAGGACCCTATCCTCCAGATGGGGACGTTCAGCACCTGCCCCTATAATCAGAATTACTGATGCACAATGCACTCTCATTCACCGGTGAGAAACAAAACTCAAAGATCAATGAACAGAGCACTAGTAAAGCAAAGAATACCAGAGGTAATGCTATCAAATCCACACAGAGTACCGAAAAGAAATTACTACACACTTACACACTTGACAGGAACGTAAATGGGTGAATCTTGTGAAGAAGGTGGGCCCAATCCCTCTCACAAGATTCCCTAGGAAAACGAAGACGGAATTAAGTGCTCAAAACAGTTTTATATTCATCTGCCAAAAAGATCAAATACAATAGGACTCAGACTTGCTAATGTTCTCAGAATCTCAGTTACAGACCGACCATCCCCTTCCTCGTTTCATGTAGATGTCTCCTCTTTATAGAGGAGACATCTATTACAATAGAATATTACAGCCTATTCAGTTAACCCATTTTGTCAAAAATAAGCAATTCAGAGTGCTGTTACAACAATATGATAATACATCCTTTTCTTGAGCTTTAGCTGTTACACGGCGGGTAACTGATTTTGACTGTCTTCTCGGGATCTTCATGTTCCTTCGCCATTTCCCCATGCTGTTTATGCTGACTGTGTTCTTTTTCTTTAGACTTCCACTTGATTATGCCACGTCACAATTCTCTAAATAGCTACCATCTGTTGTCCATGGCTGTTACAAAATAGCTTGCTTTAGGTAATTGATGTTGCTGGTGTTGCAGCAACTGCGTAGTTGCTGTTTCTGGTGTTGCAGCAACTGCGTAGTTGCTATTTCTAGTGTTGCAGCAACTGCTCATTGTGACTCCTGCAAGCTTAAGACAATTATTTGACAATTTAGTCAGCGTTTCCAAGGATAAGTATAAAGATATTCACGAATATGAAATAAACAATTAAACATAGACTTGCGGAAGGTTACTTCATACCTTGGGGTTAATATGTCATTATAAAATAAAAGCCTTTACTTATGACTGCAAAAAGGGTAATTATACGGCAAAAGATAAGGTCAAAAATAGGTCAATTGTGAGTCCCAACAGAGAATTCATTCTCTGTTGGGTAAGCCAGTTTGGCAGCCAATTGTACTGAACAATTGCTAAATAATAAAATCCTCCTATGTTGCTTGGTTTTCCCGCATTGGGTTTTTACGGGGACATTCGTCCAAAATATCTGTGTTGATGTGTTGATTCTTGTGCATGTGTTTGTTTCTATATTATGGTGTGATATCTGCAGCAGAATTTATTTTAATGTTTACTTAAGGGTTTTTCGTAAATAACTTATTGGCAAATAAGTAGGTAAAATAAATCAGTTGTTGTAGTGATAGAATTTTCACATGGAGTCCATTGTGAAAATTCCTACACTCTGAAGGAACCCCTACTGCAACAAATCTGAATCT
This sequence comes from Pinus taeda, assembly GCA_000404065.3. Classification (NCBI taxonomy): domain Eukaryota; kingdom Viridiplantae; phylum Streptophyta; class Pinopsida; order Pinales; family Pinaceae; genus Pinus; species Pinus taeda. The sequence goes on from APFE031292667.1 coordinate 43,632, forward strand.
ACTTCACCTACTTGATTTTGAAATTACATTCATTAAGTTATTCTTCTGAATACTGAAGCAAATTACTTTTGCAGCCTACACTAATTAAATATTTGATCTCATGAAACAGAAAACAGAGCAAAAAACAAGATACATAGGACACAATTATTTTTGGACACAAAAGTCCCCGGAAAAACCCAATGCGGGAAAACCGGTGTTGCAGTTCTGAGGGTTTATTATTATGCAGTAGAAATATCTTAATACAAATCTAGGATGCTCATCTAGCAATCCTTTACAGAGAAAATACTACCAAAAAATCTGAGTGAGTTTTACCTCACTTCACCCGACAGAATTTCGGTTGATCAGGCACAAGACTGGCTAACCCCAGCTATTTCTACGTTAGCTCTGTGTTAGCCCTATGTCACCTTCTATGCCCTCTGTGTCAGCTCTCCCGGCTGTTCCGGCAGTTCCCGACAGTTCCAGCAGTTCCCAACAGTTCTGGATTTTGCGTGACAGGCAGTTTTTCTACGTCAGCTCTCCCGGCTGTTCCGGCAGTTCCCGACATTTGCGGTTGTTCAGGCAATTCTGGATTCTACGTGACAAGTAGCTTTTCTGCATCAGCTCTCCCTGCTACTGCGCTGCCTCTCTGCAAGCTCTCTCTGCCTCTCTATTATGTATTTTCCGGGAAAGTCCTCCTGGATTCGCTCTACCCCTCAGCTGCAAGATCTCCCCGATCGATTTTCCTCCTAAGAACTTCTTACCTCAGAAAATCGATTTCCTCAATCTCTTTGTGTGTGTTTCCAAATGAACCCCAAGCCTCCATTTTATACTTTTCCTACTGAGTCTTCAACGACCGAGATTAAGTCTCTAATCAACAGCTAAGATCAAAACATGACTTGATCCGACTTCTAGATCATTCTCACCCATATTTTGATTAATACCCATTAATATTTTAATTTCCCTAAGTTTAGACTTAGGAACTCCATTACAAATACTAATTATTTTAATCAAATACAATGCGGGTGGAATTTCACCAAACGGTTTCTAGGTTCTTTAGAACTCACGTGCCTTAGCCTCTCCAATTTTCAAGGCTAGAGCACTTTCGATGCTACCAAAAACTAACACTCCCTCTTAGCGAGGAAAGTGCTATAGCAACAATGTCCAACTGCATGTTGCTCTGTCTCTAAAGCACCTCTTTTCTGCAATGTTGCTGCCACCAACACTATGCTGATGCTACTATTGTACTGCTGCCCATGACACTGCCACTACCATTGTTGCATCTGTACTACAGCTCCTCCTCAAATGTTGCATCTGTTATGCTGCCCATGACACTGCCACTACCACTGCTGCAGCTCCCTCTCAAATGTTGGATCTGTTATGCTGCTACGCTGCATCTGTACTGCAACGCAGTTGGTGAGAGAAGCAACTAAAAAACATCCAAAATTAATTGAACTTAACTATGTTCAGCATAATACAATGAATGTTGGAGTCTGACTGCTGTTGATTCTGACCCTCTGAATCGTTTGCGCTGCTGCTGACTTCCGCACTGTGCCAACAACCTTACTCTGCGTTGATCAGTTTCTAGTCCAAATCCACTGCATCTGTCCTCCAAACAATCCAATACATCATCTGACACTAAGTCCATCTCGTTACTGCTGAATCTTGGGCTCCCATAGCAAGGAATTGATCCAAGAGGTGGACTCCTCAAGGATCCTGCCCACATCTAGTGCTCTCGACTATCGCTCAATATCGCCCCATCTCTCGTCTAGAGATGTGTGGGCACTCATGGCAAACACATCCTCATCAATTTTTGTTGAATCAGCCTTATGATCATGTTTCTCATCCTTATCCTTTTTCTTCAAAGGACACTGGGATGCACAGTGACCCATCTCACCACAACTGAAACATTTCACCTTTGAAATGTCCTTCTTTTGCTTCGGCTTTTGTTGTCCCTTCGATGCTAGAGTTGCGTTCTCCTCCTCCTCCGTATTTGTGCCACTCCCACTGCTGCCATTGAGGTTGACCTTCACTAGGTCCCTCCTTAACTCTTCATGTTGAAGGGCTGCCCACATCTCCTCCCATGAAGGTATTTTTTCCCTGCCCAATATGCTTTGGACGAAAACTTGCCATTCATCCAAGACTCCATTCAGGGCTATCCTCACCATTGCGGTTGGCTGAGGAGTGGACCCCACTGCAGCAAGTTTCTCTCTAGTGCCCTGAAGACATTGAACATAGAGGTTCACCCCTTCTCCTTTCTGCATCAAAGTTCGCTGCAACTTCTGCTCTAAATACATCTTTCGTTGTTCGAAAGAGCCTTCATATAGAGAAGACAAGGCTTCCCACATCTCTCGGGTTGTATACTTGCCCTGCAAGTGTGAGACCACATGATCTCAAACTCCATCAAGAATGAGCCTCTTTGCCTTCCCCTGCTTCGCCTTGTACTTCTTCTTTTGACCGTTGTCAGCAAGAACAACTACAACACTTTTGACGTAGGCCTCGAGATCATATTCCTCCAAAAAAACTAAGATTTTGGTCTTCCATATGACATAGTTGGAGGCTTCGTCCAACCTGTCCTAATCTCTAAGCCCATGTGATGTCATCTCACCCAACTCTCGAACTAACTCCTCTAGTCATTGTTTAGCACTGCTCAGCTGCTCAGCGAGTGATAAATTTGAACTTTCTGGCAGAAAGTTCTCTGAGGAGAAAATTCCCCTTTTACGTGTCTTTGTTCTTTTCCAGTGGATTTCTGCCCTGACAGAAACTGCGCCCTTCAAGCACTACGCTGAGGCTCTGCGTCACTCCCTTTGCCTCTACAAACTCACGAACTGGAAATCGTACCTCTCTGTCGACTCTCTCAGAGAGAGATTTCCTTAGAATCTCTGCTTCTTGGCAAGGACTGCACAATCCCTTCAAGGGGATTCGAATTGTTGCCAAGTGCAGCTTTTGGCCTCTCTGCTCAGCGTTGGATCTGCTCTTCCCTGTCTCAAAATCAATGCTCTGATACCATGTGAAAATTCCTACACTCTAAAAAAACCTCTACTCCAGCAAATGTGAATCTACTTCACCTACTTGATTTTTAAATTACATTCATCAAATTATTCTTCTGAATACTAAAGCAAATTACTTCTGCAGCCTACACTAATTAAATATTTGATCTCATGAAACAGAAAACAGAGCAAAGAACAAGATACATAGGACACACTTATTTTTGGACACAATAGTCCCCCAAAAAACCCAATGCGCGAAAACCGGTGCAGCAGTCTTGAGGTTTTATTATTATGCAGGAGAAATATTTGAATGCAAATCTAGGATGTTCATCTAGCAATCCTTCAGAGAAAATACTACCGGAAAATCTGAATGAGATTTACCTCACTTCACCCAGCAAAATTATGGTTGATCCAACACAAGACTGGATAACCACGGCTATTTATGCGTTGGCTCTGTGTCAGCCCTGTGTCACCTTCTCTACCCTCTGCGCCAACTCTCTCGGCTGTTCCAACAGTTCTGGATTCTGCGTGATAGACAGCTTTTCTGCGTCAAGTCTCCTGGCTACTACGTTGCTTCTGCATCAGCTCACCCGGCTGTTCCGACAATTCCGGCAGTTCCCAGCATTTTCGATTGTTCCGGCAATTCTGGATTCTGCGTGACAAGCAGCTTTTCTGTGTCAGCTCTCCCGGCTACTACGCTGCCTTTCTGCAAGCTCTCTCCGCCTCTCCATTCTGTGTTTTCCAGAAAGTCCTCTCGATTCTCTCTGCCCCTCAGCTACAAGATCTCCCCAATCGATTTTCCTCTTGAGAACTTCTCACCTCAGAAAATCGATTTCCTCAATCTCTCTGTGTGTTTCCAAATGAACCCCAAGCCTCCATTTTATACTTTTCATGCTGACTCTTCAACAACTGAGATTAAGTCTCTAATCAACGGTTAAGATTAAAACATGACTTGATCTGCCTTCTAGATGATTCTCACCCATATTTTGATTAATACCCATTAATATTTTAATTTCCCTAAGTTTAGACTTAGGAACTCCCTTAAAAATATTAATTATTTAATAAAATACAATCCGGATGGAATTTCACCAAACAGTTTTTGGTTCTTTAGAACTCATGTGCTTTAGCCTCTCGACCAATTTTCAAGGCTAGAGCATTTCTGATGCTACAAAAAACTAACATCCATTGCATTCATTAGTTCTCTGGTTCCTTCTAAATGTTGTTATGTCTACGTCTCGGATATCCTAGCTCATGTTGGTATTACGATGGATTGGCTACCTCGATCCAAGTATTCCCTTGATGCACCCAACCACCTCTTGCCCACAAGACAAGACAAGAACACAATCATCAGAGAGGATATTTATAGGCAGTTTGTGCAGGTCACTTGGACAGGGTGTGTTGCGTCCAAAGATGGCCTTCTAAGCTGAGAACTTCATGGTTATGAGGAATGGATCCACTATTTGACCCCATTACACACTTCAACATTAGATGCACACTCTTCAGATCCCCCTGGTCCAGTTTAGAGTTGGATCTAAAAGGCTACGGATTGAGACTGATCACCAGATTAGTCAATCAAACAAGATCTGCCAGTTGAGTCATCTCCAAGCAGTTGACACTGAAGAGCACTGCATCTACTGTTCTCCTACATCCCAGAAATATGGGGAAATATCATATATTTGTCATACAACTTCCGCCTATCATGCATGAGTCAAAATCAATGAGCCATTCAATGCAATTTCCAACTGTTGACCATGCTTATTTTTTGCTGATTGATTCCTCACTGATTAATTATTCTTAAAAGCAATCAAAATATGGTCCTTTCATGAGTTGTTGACAGGAAATCATCTTTTCACCGAGATTTAAAAGTACAGGATCACAGCAATCAAAACATAGGCATTTCTCTTTTGTGAAAAGGCAAACATACCATGGCTATTTTGCAATCCGAAGCATCAAGTTTTGATGGAATTGATCCTACATGGGAATGCATCCTCATTGCAAAAATTGATGTTTCTACCTGCAACATGCGATGAAACCAATCAAAATTTATTTTCAAAAACATTACTGAAATGGTAGGAATTGTAAAAGGCAATCAAGAACTAAATATAAAGATGCCAAAAGCGACCTCTTCAGGAGTCCCTCCCCCATGATCTCCATTCAGAGTTTGACCATGGTCTCCCATCACTATAAGCATTGTATTCTCATGCAAGCCCCCAGGTTCTGAGTGATTCTTCAGAATTGATACAACTTCCTGTACAAAATATGCATTGAATTATACAAGGAGAAACAATATGTTTGCAATCCACGCATACTTGTGTTAGATTACACAGGACTTCATACTACAAGCTATCTCAGAAAAATAGGGTGCTGCTTTTCCAGAAAAATAGATAAAACCACTATCAAAGCAAAAGAAGCTTCCAAAGTGGAGACTGTATCCATGAAACACTATCAAAGCAGTATATACATTAAGACTTCACAGTGTCAATCATGACTAGTTTGGGAGGTTGGGAGGAATAATGTTATCCTCCACACCCAGGTTCAATTGCTGTGAGTGACATGTTGAGCTCTTGACAAGTATATTGTTATAATGTCAATCAGCCCAATGTTGACAAACCATTATACTTTTAATAAATCCAGTTTACCCTCAGTACCATCCTCAAAAAGAGGGGAAGCACCTGCAAGGTTTCCTGGGGATATGTATTCCATAGTTTAAAAAGAAATAAAAAATGTTAAGCCTTCAGATTAATGGACACACAGAATCAGAAATTTCACACATACACACACAAATATGTACATATAAATATACAGACATGCAATTACAATTTACATATAGTGTGGTCGTACTCTCCAGCTCCAGGCACAACAATATCTTGTTAGGGTGCACACACGTAGTACTTGCCTGCAAGTGTCTATTGTAGTTTGTTAAGTTGGAGATTTCCTAAACAAAGGTGCTAGGTGTCAATGATAGTTTTTCTTTATAATAATGGAAATGCTCAATGATAAGTAGGTGTATGAAATATATGTTCTTATCTGTATTCTTCATCCCTCTTAATGCACATCTAGGCAGTGCAAATCTACGGCAACCATGAACAAACTAGAATATGGATTTCATTTCAATAATGGATTATTTATGTCATTGACAGAAAAATACACAATGAGAATGTTCAAACGTCTCAAAAATAAAAATAGTAATTGTCAAATAAGCAATCTCTTGAAGAACCATGGGATCATGATGACCATGACCATGAAACACTGGCGGATGGGCCATGGTGAAGAATTAATGGCAGCACTCACTACTGCCTTCACTACACCTACTGGATCTATTAATTATGCATGAAACCAAAAGGACTTTAATTTGTGAATTGTCGATAATTTTATCAAAAATTCGAAAAACTGTAGCCAGTTTTGGTGAATCATATCCTTTAAAGGGACTTTGTACATCATGGCGTTGGAATAATCTCTTATGGCTAGAGCAGTGTGGCCTGCCTATTGCAGCCCTACTTTCTTTTGTACATTATATTTTCTTTTGTACATTACACAACATCTTCTTATAATATTTAAAAGCTATTTTTCAATTAAAAAATAAGCAAGCTCTTCATGTTCAAAAAGTTTTCCAGACCATTTTCACTGGTTAAAATGCTTTGCCAGTTAACCATTTTATCCTTCAATATTACGAGTGAATATCCTACAACCCACTATGAAGTGGAAAACTTCTGCTACGCAGAAAAATATATATTTAAATATTTATTAATAATTGAATTGACAGATGATGATTGTTTACATTGGGGTTCCTGGCTTATATATCGCCATGGGCACCCTTTGGGGAAAGGGCGTGATCTTATGATCATGCCCTTTCATCTAATTAACCTAAAAATTAAATAATAAACCTAAAACTAACTAATTTTTTACATAGCATTGCCTTCCTCTCGAAGAAATGCTTTGTCCTCAAAGCATACGTAACGACGGATGTCGTTGACAAAATGCTTCATTCTCCCAAGAAGTGTTTTCTTCAGGTAAGTCCTTCCACTTGATCAGATATTCCAAGATGATCAAGGTCCCACACTTTAAAAGGTCTTGGATTAATCTCTCAATTTCCGTTTTTTGGTGATGTGGATATCGGTATGGCTTGATGTTGACAGGGTCTGACCCTGCCTTGACTTCTATTGTCTGCTCAATTTCCCTATTAGGCGGCATCTTCATAGGTCGGTCTTGAAATAATTTTTCATGCTTTTGAATTAGATCTTGCATCTCTAGTGATTCTTCACTGGTCATATTTGCAGATAACATTTCTAACTGGTGACATTGTACTACATAAGCGGGTGCTCCTTTTCGACTCATCTTCATCATCTGAGATGATGATACAATTTGATTCTCTGGTGCTTGGAATCCGTGTAACTTGTACTTCTGACCTCCCCATTTGAATTTTATACATTGTACTTGATGGTTGGCGGCATAAGTACCTAAAGTTCGTAGCCATTGGATACCTAAGACTACATCTACTCCTCCTAACGGTACCGTGAAGAACTGAGACTCTAAATTAAAGTCTTGAATCTGCGATTTGACCTTATGGCATTTCCCCACCTTTTCAATCTTCTTACCGTTAGCTACCATCACTTTCATGTTTGGTAAGGGAAATGAAAAAATATTGAGTCTCTTTGCCAGGTTTGCATCTAAAAAACTGTGTGCTACCAAAGTCGATGAGAACCACTATGTTGTTCTTCTTTATGTGTCCTTTTAACTTTAAGGTCTTAGGTTCTGATATACCTGTTATAACTGATAATGACACTTGTGGAATATTGTCATCATCTAATTCTGGTGAGAATTCTGGAGCATTTTCTGTTTCTTCTATGTCAGAATTTTCACTCTTTGAATCATTGGTTGCAACACAATTATATAGGTCCTTTGGTTCTTTTCTTTTAGCACATCTATGTTTGGGGTCCCACTTCTCACCACAGCGTTTGCATTTACCCTCTTTTATCCTTTGCATTTCCACATTAGCTTTTTCATTTTCACGACGATGTGGTGGAACATATCTTGTATTATTTGAGTCCACATACTGGGGTATTCTTTGTCTTGAATATGTTTTTTCCGCTTTTGACCAAAATATTGGTTCGAATTTCTTTTCGGCTGTTTTTGCTTTTCGTCTTGCTACTTCTATTGATGTAATGTCATGCATCTCAAGTTCTACTTGTAAATGGGTTTTGAGTCCCAAGACGTATGATTGAATTAGACGAGATTCTGATAACCCAGGTACTCGTGTTACTAAGGTCTCCCATTCTTGAGTGTATTCGTCCACACTTCCTTTTTATCATAATTTGATGAGTTTTGAAAAGAACTCTTCTTCCCTTACACCTTGGAATCTTTTAAAAAATGCATCCTTAAATTTTCTCCAGCTAATGACGTGTGTTGTCTTTTTCCACCACATATACCAATTATATGCTTCCCCTTCCATTTTCATGGATACGTCATTGATGTCATATATCTCGAAGTATTCTTTTGCTTTATTTATCCATGCAACATTGTTTTTTTCGTTTCCATCAAATTTAGGCATTTCGACTTTTGCCCTTCGTTGGTATGTTGTTAATGGTTGAGCGAAAAGGGGTGTTGATTGGTAAAGGTATCCCAGAGTTGCTTGTTTGTAAGAGTTGCGTTACTCACTTCTTGGTGGGGTGTCGCTGATTTTTTTGGGGATTCAACTTTTTCATGAGTCTGTTGACTTTGTTGAATCTGATGAGATGTGCTCTTGATTCCCTTCATTTTCTTGTAGTAGTTGTGCGGGTGTACAATTCGCCTTTTTACACAGAAGTTTCAGCAATGTTAAGGCTTCTCTGAAGTCTACTTCTGTATGGACATGTTGATTTTCCATTTTTATTTCTATTCGATTTGTAATATCCTGAAGATTTTTGATATTGTCACCCTGATTTTTTATATTGTCAGCCTGCCTCTCAAACTTGATCTAGAATTCATCTAATCTTTTACTGACCTCATCGTGGTTGCTATTTACCTTATGCTCTGTGTCAATCAATTTTTTTTGGAAATTTGCCATTGTCATTGTCGACATTGAGCGGGTTTGTGGGGGCGTGTATTTATCTGTCAGCTTAAATTTTTTTTTAAATAATTAAAATAAATTAATCAATTTAGTTATATGACATAAGTAGTTGTTTTTTTTTTAACTGATTAAATTAACTTATATATATATATATATAAACTTATAACTAAATTAAAGTTATATATTATATAACTTATAATTAAATTATAGTATATATTATATATAACTTATATATATAATTATATGATATATTATATATAATATATATATCGTACAGACAGTTATGACTAATCTGTCACGTTGTTTGACCGTTCACAAAAAAATATGAGTGGTCAGGTGCAGAGGAAAGGCTAGAAGGGCACGACAATGGTTGTGAACAGTGGCAGCGGAACGGAGGTAGATGAGCAGACGCAGCACTAAACAGGCAGGGATAAATCAATGACTCTGATGGATATGCGGATTCTGGCGGCTACAATTGCTGTCAAACGACTATTCCAGCGGCTATGATAGCGCTAGATAATTGCAGTGAGAACAGTCCAGGCGGGAAGTGTGTAGACAGAGTGTCGGTAGTGAGTAGGGCAGCAGAAGGTAACTACAGTGATAGCAGTGGACAGATGCGTGAAACCAGCAGTGGATGGATGCGTGAACCCAGCACAGGCGAGAGGATTCAACCGCTCTGATACCAATGAAGTGGAAAACTTCCGATACGCAGAAAAATATATATTTAAATATTTATTGATAATTGAATTGACAGATGATGATTGTTTACATTGGGGTTCCTGGCTTATATATCGCCATGGGCACCCTTTGGGGAAAGGGCATGATCTTATGATCGTGCCCTTTTGTCTAATTAACCTAAAAATTAAATAATAAACCTAAAACTAACTAATTTTTTACATAACACACTGACTCATATTTACAAACACAACGAAACAAGGAATATATATGTGCAGAAGGAAGGAATTCTATGCTCCAATCAATCAAGAGACACTCACCTCTAAGATATCATTATATTGCTCCAACTTTTCAATCATTGGTGGAGTGTCCACCCCAAATATGTGGCCTGCATGGTCCTGTTCCACACAAATTAAAAGGTCATTTATTATAACAATCACTAAGAAAACAAGTCAGAAGGCCTTTAAAATAACTCCTCTAAAAATTATTCTTTAAACTTACACTTAAAACTCTTTAAAATATTATGCCTCTGGCAATCAATTACAGCACATAGAAATGACATCACACACACGTCAATATTTTTGTGACTCGCTGTAGAATGCAGAAACTCTAACCTTTGATGAGAAAAGCTATGGAGTACAACTTGCAAACACATGTAATGGCAACTGAAAAGAGATAGTGTGGTCACCGAGGAAATTTGAGCTTGGTAAGGACATTCATCCTTGGCCAAAGAAAAACGTCCACCTTATACAAAGTTAAGGAAATAATTTTTTCCTGTCTAAAAATATCCATAGAAAGACACTATAGAATCTAAATAATCATCTTCTATTACTTAAATCTATGAATATGCGGGCATCCTTGCGCTGTTAGCTGGATGTTTGAGTGCCTTCAACCACTAGTCTCAAGTTAAATTTTGGTACAGTCAACCTGAAAAGATGCAATTATTGATGAAAGGGCCAACTCCATAAACAAATTACCTCACAAAGAATACTGGGACCAGCAACACTGTCACAACAGTGCACCATCATTGTGCCTAAAATTTCTAGTGGACCTATCAAATCAGATAGAATGCCAGAAATCGATATTACACATAGGCATTAATAAGGTCACCATGACTTTCAGTTATTTTATGCTTCATTTCACTTTAGGTGTTTCTCAATCTATCCTACATTCATAAAGAAGATTGACTTGAGTAACTTGTAACCATTTATCAAAACACTTTCATATTTTAATTGATGCTATGCAATACAAAAAACACTATCATGTATCTTGGTTTTGTTTATCTGTTCGATTTCTGAGATATGGTATCAGACATAGGGAGAGTCTAGGAGTCAGAAGCCATATGAGGAGTCTTGGGCCTTTTAAAGACAAGGTTTCCAAGCTTGTGATTTCAGCAGTCTTAGAACCACAAACTCTGTAAGAGCATGAAGACCTAGGCACTACTAACAGCAGAGACAGATCCGAGTCATCACTAGCGTAACACATCAAAAAGCCCGAAGGATTTCACTAAAACCAAGTATTGATTTGTTCTATTTTTTTATTAAAGCAATGTCATCTTTTAAGGGAACCCTACATACCAAGGTTCCAATGGAAAAAGAGTTGTGAAGAGTAGTATGGAATCATGTAGGGTTGCACAGCAGCAATCCAGCCATCAAATCCTAGCTGCCAAAAGGTTTCCCAGCTTACACATAACTGTACAGAGCTGTATGTCACCAAGCACATCCATCGTATGTATGGATCTGCCGCATGTGAGCCATAGAACCATCAATTCGAGTTGCAAAAGTGACCATACGGCTGTACAGATACTGCCAGTTTGAATCACAGTTGTACCAAACAGAAATTAAGCCAGCAGTGATCTGTCCCACTATAGAGAAAGGAATTTTTGAGCCGACAAACAGATCTTGACTGTACAGACCTCAAATGAGACCTGTACACCTATTTTCAATGAAATTTCTCGATTTTTTAACAGTTCAAATGATTTGGGAGCAGAGTGCATCTGCTCTTGCTTCAATTGTTCCTCAGATTTGCAGACCTTAACGTTTCAGCTGTTAATTTTCAGTTTTTTGGCAGATCCATTGAGAAATTCACTGTATTTGTGCTGTTTGTTAGCCGATCTGCATGATTTGGTGCTGTTTTTAGATACAAATCAGATCTGTGCGTTTTGGGGGTTGTTTTTGGGGCAGATATATCTGAAATCTTCTTGTTTTCAGTGATGCATGGCAGCTATAGGTGCTTAGAGCCAGTATCCAAGTGTTTTTGCTTCAAGATCACAAATTGAGGAAGGGAAGAATAGGTAGTTTTAGCATTTTACTCTGTCTCAACATATTTTTTTGCATGTTTTACTTGAACCAATGGCCTCTTTACCAAACATCATGCTAGAAGGCAGTCAGAGATTCTTTGATAAGAACTACAACACATGAAAGCAACAAATGTTAGCCATATTTGAGTACAGGTGCTTGGCTACTATTATCCCAAGTAAAGATACCCAACCACAAGCTGTGTAGAGACCAGAACAAATTTGATGAGTGAAATAGAGAAGCAATAATGCTGCTTACGATTCCCATGTCCAACGAAATGCTTTCTGAGGTCTAGACTTCAGCAGGGATTTGGAAAAATTTCAGAGAGTAGCATGAGATTTCAAACAAGGGCAGAGCCCTCTTCCTAAAGAATATTTTGTTTTCACTAAGGATCGATGAGAATGCATTATTACAAGAACACTTACTCAAGATCAGGATATCAAAGATCAGTTGTTGACCATGGATCTAGAGATGGAAGAGGAGAAAATGGTGGTAATTGTGAAAATTCCAAACTGGAATCCTATTGCAGCAACTGATATTATTTCTCTTAATTGTTAATTAATTAACAATTTATTTGCTATGGCAAATATCAAAATAAATACTCTGCAACCTTCACAAACAAAACTGCGGAAAAATAATGCGCTGGAAACTGAGAAATGCTAGCACACACATACAAATAACACAATTATTTTTGGACAAAAGTCCCCAGAAAAACCCAACTTGGGAAAACCGGTGCCGCAGTTGAGGGTTTTATTATTATGCAGCAATGAGAAATTCTAAGTACAACTAGATGTCGAAATCTGGCAATCCTACAAAGAAAAACACTGGCAAAAATCTAGTGAGGAATTTTCCTCACCCCACAGGCATACCCCCGGCAGGACTTGCCTTGAGAAATTTGGCCTTCTAACCCTCTGCGTCAACCTCTGCGCTGCATGTTGGACGTCAAGCCTCCGATTGGTCTCTGATGAAGTCATTTTGCCTTCTATTGACTGGAAAGATGTTTCTCCGACACTCTAGGACTCCTTCCCAACCCCTGGAATTAAAGACGCCTCCTCTCCCTCTCAGCAAATCAATCTTGCCTCTAGAAGTTGTTGTGCTACCCCAGCATCAGCCTCTTTGTGGCTCTTTTGCCTCTCTGCAAATGCACTCGCTGGATCTAGAATACCTCCTCCAGCCTCACTGCCTCTGCCCCTCTCACTACTTCGATCTCTAGCTCTCTCTCTGGCAACTAACTGCTACTACTCTGGAAATCGATCTGCCAAGAAATCGAACTGCTCAAGTGTTTTCTCCATCACCACATCGACCTCCTCTTATAATCCTCTGTTGGAGCACCAATAGCTAAGATCAAAACATAATTGATGGCTAGGGTCATCTCTGGATCGATCCGTGTGAGTTTCTAGATGATTCTCACCTTGACTTAATTAATATTGATTAATTAACCATGTCCCGTAAGTTTAGACTTAGGAAATATTTAAAAATTGGTTAATAATCTAATTAAGTCATTTCTAGGCAGAATTTCTAGAAAGGATTTCTGGGCTTTGGAGATCTCATGTGTTCTAGCCTCTCTACCAAATTTCATAGCTACAACACATTCAATGCTATAAAAACTAACACTCCCTCTTAGCGAGAAATGTGTTCTAGTGTTGCATACGCTGCCACAACACTTTGTCTCTGTGTCATCTCCTATCACGTCGCTGATGTCTGGCCACTGCTGCCCACCAACTACTACGCAACTCTGATGTTGCATTTGTGTTGCTGCTGACACTACCATACTGCTGCCAACTCTACATCTGCACTGCAACTACCTTTCATCTGTTGTTGTTGCAACTGAAAAGCATTCAAAATATTGAATCAGCTGTGTTCAGTATGATGCATCTATTTCCCGAGTATCTGATTGCTACTAGTATCTACACTGCCACTGAAGAATCTGCGTTGTTGCTGACTTTGTATTGTGCCAACTGCACTGTTGCCAACTCTACACTGCACTCTCAGCATCTAACTACTACTAGTCTCTGCAACTATCATTGGGTCTCTGACTGCATTAACTGCCATTGATCCATCTTGCTACTGAATATTGTGGGCCCCCCATAGCCAGGTATTGATCCAAGAGATGGATTCCTCAAGGACCCTGCCCATCTATAGCTCTCTGGGGCTACAATTCCAAATCACCCCACCTCACTCCTGGAGGTATATGGGCAATCACAGCGAAGTCTTCCTCCAACCTGGTGGACACCCTGTCAATCTTTGCTAAAGTTGTATGTTGGTCTTGCTTCTCCATCTTGTCCTTCTTCCTGAGAGGACACTGGGTATTGTAGTGACGAAGCTCACCACACCAGAAACATTTGACCTTTGACAAGTCCTTCTTCTTCCTCTACTCCCCCTGTCCCTGACTGGGACCCTTAGATGTGAGGGCCACATTCTCCTCCTCCTTCATCATCTTCAATTTGTTGTTGTTGTTGCCACTGATGGAGCTCCTTAAAAGAGCTCGCCTCAATTTCTCTTGCTACAAGTCAACCCACATCTTGTCCCACTCTGGTAACTTGTCTTTGTCGAATATGCTTTGGACAAAGACCCGCCAGTCCTCGGAGACACTGTTGAGTGCCAATCTCACTAGCTCTATGGGTTGAGGCATTGTCCCAACAACTAACAACGGGTCCCTAGCCTCCTGAATCCTAGTGAGGAAGGGGTCTATGCCTTCCCCTTTCTGCACCCAGATGAGCCTCAACGTCTCCTCGAGGTACATCTTCAACTACTCGAAAGTACCCTGATATAACATGGCGAGAGCATCCCACATTTATTTGGCAGTATCTTATCCGCTATATGTGAGACTATATGATCCTGGACTTCGTCTAGGATCAACCGCTTCACCCGTGCCATCTACTTTTTGTACTCTTTCAGTTGATCTATATCCTGAGGAACTGCCACCATTGCATCAATATAGGCTTTCAGGCTATATTCATCTAGGACAGACATCCTTGCCCTTCAGATGATGTAGTTGGAAGCTCCATCCAACATATCCTGATCACGAAGCCCAGCAGTGGCCATAGTTTTAAAAACCGAAACTAGTGACCGGACCAGTCCACCTAATAAACCGGGTTTCAAACCGGAACCGGTCAAACTGGGACTGGCCAGGTCTAAATGATCAGTTTTTAAAAAAATACATGAAATAATTATTTTTTAATGAAAAAAACTATTTTTAAGATTTAAAACCATAATTCCAAGCCAATAGAGACAAAATATGCAAAGTTTGCTCATTTATAAGGTGAATATATCAAAATGGCACCGAGTGCAATACATATCATCGACAAAATACATAAGCAATGAGGCTCTAAATGACCTCTAGAGTCTGAAAACTATGCTCTAAGCTATGGGGCCACTAACCTACTACAAGTCTACATATCAATGATCAACAACATGATCACCCCTCATCATGATCAAACTCATCACCACTACTACACAAGAAATCATCAACATGAGCTACATAAATAATATGCTCAGAGTTTGAGGACTCCTAAAACTCCTCTACAACTTTAGTAGTAGTAGTCGTAGTAGCAAAAATAGACATCAAAACTACAAATCATGGGTCAACATGGTCACTCATGAAACTCATCATTGATTTAGCGCTACTAGAAATGGGACCATCAACAAGAGATAGATAAACAACATCTAGCTCAAAGTCTTCAGACTTGGATTGCCCAACCTTATAGCATGATAGAAATTGAAAAGGTTTAACATGCCTAACCAATGATCTTTGTTTGAGTGAAGGGTTCATCTCTTCAACCTTATAAGGTGGTAGAAAAAGATTAGCATGCCTAAGCAGTTCTTTTCCTTTGAGTGAATGGTACATTCTTGTTAAGGCTATGGTAGAGGAGTTCAACAATCAATACCACCAACATCAATAAAGTTCAACTTTCAATACCACCAACATCAAGGTTCTTAAAGGGCTTCATGCTCTTGATCAAATGTCAATCTCATACCCTCACGCATGATAGAATCAAATGGAAACATTGCAAACCCCCAAACCATGAAATCCTAAAAACCATTAAATCTGTTGAATTTTGAGAGAAATCTAGAATTCTAGTTTCTCCATATGAAATCCAATGAGGTCGAAACCACTATCAAACATCCTGAGTCATTTCATGGTAATGTTAAAAATTTAAGTAAAAGGATGAAAATGAAAAATTAAGGAAATGTCACGTTTACTTTAAGCATTTAACATTACCATTAATTGCCAACATTTCTAGGGTTGAGATGTGTCAGGAAAATGAGACGGTAGGCATGCTTTTCTTGGAGGGACTATTTTTGGAGGAAACCAACCTCAAATTTCCCTCAAAACAGCTTCAAAACTCATAAAATTGTGTTCTGTGGGGTTTATAGCTGCCCTGGCAATAAACGGTCGGTTTGACCATAAAACGGTCGGTTCTGTCATAAACCGGCCGGTTAGGACCGTTTTTGGGAAATCTGGGCGAAATGGACCCTTCAACCGGGTTTTTTGGCCGTTTGACCCGGTTGCCCAATGAACCGGTTGGTTTGACTGGTTTCCAGTTCAAGCCAGTGGATTTTTAAAACACCAGTGACCATCTCAGCGATTTGTTGAAAACTTCCTCTTTCCTTCTGCTAGGTTGTTGCTCTGTTATTCGCACTCCCTTCTGGAGTGAGAAGATCTACTCAGAACTACTATTGATCTACAAGGAAAATCTAACTTCTTGAGACTAGAAGTTCCCTGAGGAAAATTTTCCCTTTCTGTGTGCTCTTCTCTCTTCCACCCCAACGTTGAGTCTGCACTAGCAAACTATTGCAAAAACCTCTACATCCAGCTAGAGATCTACTCAATGAAAAATTTGAGTTGCTCCCTCTGATAAAGGAAATGTCACGTTTACTTTAAGCATTTAACATTACCATTAATTGCCAACATTTTTAGGGTTGAGATGTGTCAGGAAAATGAGACGGTAGGCATGCTTTTCTTGGAGAGACTATTTTTGGAGGAAACCAACCTTCAATTTCCCTCAAAACAGTTTCAAAACTCATAAAATTGTGTTTTGTGGGGTTTATAGCTGCCCTAGCAATAAATTGGTCGGTTTGACCATAAAACGGTCGGTTCTGTCATAAACCGGCCGGTTAGGACCGTTTTTGGGAAATTTGGGCGAAATGGACCCTTCAACCAGGTTTTTTGGCCGTTTGACCTGGTTGCCCAATGAACCGGTTGGTTTGACTGGTTTCCAGTTCAAGCCAGTCAGTTTTTAAAACACCAGTGACCATCTCAATGATTTGTTGAAAACTTCCTCTTTCCTTCTACTAGGTTGTTGCTTTGTTATTCGCACTCCCTTCTGAAGTGAGAAGATCTACTCATAACTACAATCGATCTACAAGGAAAATCTAACTTCTTGATACTAGAAGTTCCCTGAGGAAAATTTTCCCTTTCTGTGTGCTCTTCTCTCTTCCACCCCAACATTGAGTCTGCACTAGCAAACTATTGCAAAAACCTCTACATCCAGCTAGAGATCTGCTCAACGAAAAATTTGAGTTGCTCCCTCTGCCTCTGGAATCACTCGATCTAGAAGGATTGAATTTTTTTGCCCCTCGAGTAAAAGACTACGCTACCCTTGGGAATTGCAACCTATTACCCACACTAAGTAGTGAAATTCCTTCTTTTCGCCTCTAAGCTCTCCAACTGATCAACTGCGCTCTGATACCATGTGAAAATTCCAAACTGGAATCCTATTGGAGCAACCGATATTATTTCTCCTAATTGTTAATTAATTAACAATTCATCTACTATGGCAAATATCGAAATAAATACACTACAACCTTCACAAATAAAACTTTGGAAAAATAATGCGTTGTGTTGACCACTATGTGTCAACGAATCATAACAGTACACCCCCTGTTTTTTGCAAAAGGGATAGTGCCCGATCAAGGTGTTCATGTCGTCCAGCTATCATCATCATCTTATAATGTAAACCCACTCTGCATGTGTATAATGTAAATAATCTCAGCAGATCTGTGTCGTGTATGTAATTACCTAGGTTAAGCTACTTTTCTGGTGACGATCTAGATTCCGGGAGGTTTTTTGTCTTACGGATTCATTCTCGGATGGTCGGCAGAGTTTTCCTTCAGCCTTACCCCAAATCCGGAATGGATTTTGTCACTGAGATCTTAGGGGAGTCCAGTGTTCTAGATCGAGTCTATGTAAAAGTGATTTGTGAATAATCCTAACTATTTGGTTAGGTTTATTACAAACTGCTTGATCTGCTAGATTATATTTTGTGTCGCGGAACTGGGTAGTCTGTGAGGGTCTTTTGCAAATGGGTATTCCCCCTTGAGATGTAAAAATGTAAAAATCATGACGTAAAGTGTCTTGAGGGTTAGAAAAATAATTTATGCCCTCATAAGTTAATTAAATTTTCTAACCAAAATTAATTAAAATCCTAAGCTAGAAATTTAACTAATTCTAGGTCTTAGGTAAATTTAAATTCTCCTAAGGCAAAATTCATTGGTCCTTAAAAATTAAATTTTAAGAGGTCCAGGGACTAAGGTAAATTGATTATTTTGCAAAATTTTAAGCCTTTGGTCCCTGGGGTTAAGTCAAAGTCAAAATTTTGAGGAAATTAATTCAAAATTTTAATTTTTGAATTAATTAAAATGCATTTAGTTGAAAAAATCGAGTTTACTCAATAATTTAAAATTTCGACGAATAAGATTAAAAGAAATTTTGATCCTCATCAACGGTAGAGATTGCTTTGACGAGGATCACTCGAACTAGCGTTGGAGGATTTATCTTTAAATAGAAGGTCGTTTGTTAGTCAAATCATTTGATCTCTGGATTGTGTACTAAGCTCTCAAGCTCTCATGTATACTTTTTTGAATTAATGCAAAAGTCTTTGGGGTTTCAATGTGTTGTAGTGTTCCTCTTCATGAATTTGGGGGTTTTGAGACAGATCTAGGCCTTGGAGGGCAATATCTTATCCCAAATATTTTTATAAGGCCAGCCATTAAAGACTTTGCAATAAATCTGAAGCAAAATATATTTTTTTCAGAACAAAAGTTTCAAGTTTTGAGGCTCTTAAGCCCAGATTTGTCTTCTCCTAGCACAACGCTAGTTCTATTGGGCCTAGTGCTAGCTCTCATTGGCCCTAGATTCCCTTGCTCCATTTCTGATTTGAATATTGATTTTCTGAAGCCAATCATTGGGGGGGTTTTGCAGAAAATTTGGTAAAAATATGTGTTTCAAATATTGAAAGTTTTTTGGCAACTTGGGCAAGTGGTCTTCAAGGCCTAGGGCCTAAAGGTTTGATCTCTAAACCATATTTTCCCTCGTTGTTTGCTACAGCAGTCATATACCTTTCTAATAGTAGTGAAAAACACATCTAAGTGGTTTGAAATTAACTAAAAAATTGCTAAATACATTAATAAGTCATTTATGTTTGATGTGTATCAAGAATTTGGCCTAGATCTACATTTTGGGTCACTGTTATCACTGAATAATTCTGTTTCTGAAGTCTAAAATATAACAGTGGAAAAATTTCATGTGGATTAGCCTAAAATCAGTTCCTAAGTTGTCTAATACATTAAGGAATTAATTTCTTGAGTTGGGCATTCATCATTAGGCTTATTTCATGTTTTAATTGCTCGCTGTAATAAGTATATCAGATCTGATATAATTCCGGAAATAACATCATAACAAGCTGAAAATTTTTTATAATTCATGTGGGCAAGTTTGGAAAATTTTCGGTAAATTTTTTGCATAAAAATATCATTGATAGCTTACAGTTTTCATTGTCATATTGTTGCGGTCATAAAGTTTTTCTTACTGCTGTCCTAAAACTTAATTTCTAAAAATTAAGTACTCTGTCATGGAATTGTGATAAAATGCATATCTTTTGTTTCATAAACTGAGTATTTTTTGAGCATCTGTTGATATTAATTGCAAAGAAGTTTTTGTTCTCTTTGAGTTATAACCATATCAGAAAGATTTTAAATAAGCTTGTGTTCTAATTGTATTATCTTCAGGGGTTTAATTTTGAGTCTTCATTTAATAAAGCGAACATTTCATTTGGGTATTGGAAGTTTCTGCGACACAAGCATCTTTTCATCCTTGAATCTAACTTCATCTCATCTTCTCATCATCTGGTGCATTTGCATATAAGTTAGTTTTGCATAAATAAAATTTACTTCCAAGCATAAGCTTGGTCGATAGAGAGATAGGTATCCATCTATCTTTGCTTGAGTAGCCTGCTCTTGATAGTACTTAAAACGGTGATCTTGCAGTCGTTAGAGCCACAGCTCTCTGCAGTGTCGGAGGCACCGGGTATGTTGGATTTTCAGGAGAGGTATTGTTAATCACACCTTAGTGTGCTTCACCTTATCTTCTTTCAGCCAATTACTACGAAATCAGGCTCAATATAGAAAGGATCGAAAGGTTAAAACTTAGATAGGCATTTAACTAAAATTAACCAAAATTCTTGCATCTCACATTAGTTTTAGGGTCTGCATTTCATATAAGATAGTCATTCATCTAAGTAGCAGTTGCTAATCGATTACTTGGTCTCTATTTCCCTAACAAAATCATTGACTCCATAAGGCATTGGTATCAATCGTTTAAAATCTAATCAAATCTTATAAGTCTTGCTAAATCTTAATCAAGTACTTGATCGCTTCACTGTGTCTCCTGAACTGGTTGGTTCCCAACTAGTTTTTCTTCATTCCATTTTTCCATAGGGTCTACCCCCCTTAGCCTGTTATAGGGAGACAGCTTAAACGGAGAGATTGGGAATCAGGGTGACAGCGCCCGATCTGAGCCATTGTCACGGTGCCTAGACATTCTGTGCGACAACATTTTTTGGCGTTGTTGTCGGGGATATTTTATTCTCGGCATTTCAACGACATTTCCTTATCATTCTTCTCATTTCTCATATTTCATTTGAGCCGGCAACAACAACAGTTTTTGGCGCCGTTGCCAGGGATATTTTATTCTCGACGTTTCAACGACTTCTCATTTCTCATCTTTTCATTTGGGCCAGCAATGACAACATTCTTTAGCGCCGTTGTCGGGGACCAATTTATTGGGCCTTGGCTCTTCAACATTCATCTTTAATCTTTGTCATCTCTCATTTGAGCCAGCAATGCGACAAAATCAACACTCCTTGGCATTGCCACCGGGGATAGAGTTTTTTATGTCCTTGGTTTCTTCAACATCATTTTAATCATCTCATCTTTTCCGCCATTCATTAGCCTGTCAAGCGGCACAACATTTCCTGGCGTCATTTGATCTTTTCATCGCCCTATCTTTCGTCATCTCATTAATCGTTTCATCTACACCTTTAGCACCTGGACATTTCGATTCGTTTCTTGTTTGGGTGGTGACTCCACTTCTTCCATTTATTATTTCTCAAATAAGAAGCCCTCCCTTATATTCGGTTGTTTGTTGCCTTTTGGATCCTAAAATTAGATTCATGTTCATGTGGTGACTCCACTTCTTTCATTTCTTACAATAATTTCTACAAGAAGCTCGCTTCTAGTGGATCTCTTAATTTTCTTGAGCAGAGGTCTCTCTCTAGCATCCATTTGGTCCCTCATTAATCCTTCAGGCAAGTCATCATGGATGATTCATTTACCCCGTGTCATTTTATTGATGTTCTCCATGATATTTTGGAAGTGGCCATTCATAAATTGTCTTTGTTCTCGGGTGGTGATTCAGTCGCTATTAGAAAGCATCTATGCAGGTTTACTCATACAGTACTCAGATATTATAGTTCTCCCCATTATGATCATGAAGATGTCAAAATGTGTCTATTTGCCTTTTCTTTAGAGGGTGATGCTTTGAATTGGTTTAATAATTGTCCTGAAGATTCTTTCGCTTATTTACAAGACATCGTCAATGCTTTTAAGGATAAATATGGTTATCAAGGTAGCTCGCCTTGTGCCCCTAAAATTATGCAATAGAATGAAAGTGATCTTGTGAAGGATCCAGCTGTTAATGAAAGATTTCAAGACAACTCTCCATATCAAAATGTGCCATCCACTTGTACTGTTGCAAGTCAAATCCATGACAGTGGAAAAACAAGGACAAGTTGTCAAATCAATGTCGACAATGAAAGGAAAAATAATAAGCAAATTATAGAAGAACTAACGCAGTTGGTTAAAGACATGCAGTTTAGTCAAACGCAGCTGGTAAAAAATATGGAGCTTAATCAAGAGAAAATTTGTGACTGATTGCGTCAAGGATATGAGAACTTTATACACTCAACTAGAAAAACGTGATGAGGAGATAGAAATCATGAAAATTAAACACTTCAATCACGTAACCACCATAGTAGAAAAGTGTGCTCAGAATATGGAGGATATGAGGACTGACATGCAGAAGAAAATGGAAACCATGAAAGCTAATCATAGCAGAGAAATTAATTCTATGCAAAGCAAATTATTAACTATCGATGAAGAAAAGACCATCATGAGATTCAATTATAATAATTAGTTAGCTACCATACAAGCAAATCATACGAAAGAGATAAACTATATGCAAAACTGTTTCATGGGCATGAAAGTAAACAATGAAAAAGTAATAAAAGATGTGGAAGCTGGTCAGATATATGTCTTCAGAATAAGTTATTGACCATGGAGGAAAACCATGCCAAGGAAGTCAGTGCTATGAAGGTTGAACACTCTAGCCAGATGGATGCCATAACAATACGGTACAGAAATTTCAACATCGGTCAGAGGATGAAAGAAACAAGGAGACGTCAACAGATCAGAAGCCTCCTTATCTGCTACAGCAAGCTCCATCTTACAATGAGGAGGTCATTTGTTCCATTGAAAGTGGTTAATTGAAAGTGACCCTAATAAAATTGAAATTGATAAGAATCAAGTTGACGCTCACATGGTTAATCCACGAGTCATAGAAGATTAAGTTATAACTCATGAAACCTGTGAGACTGATCCATCATTCTTGACAGAGCAGATGCAGAATGAAGAGAGACAAGTCATGCATATCTTACATACTTCATCTGAGAGTTTTGAAGCAGAATGTTCCACATCATCAATGATACAGCTTGCCACAAAGAAAAAGCGCAAGAGAAAAAGAATGAGAAAGCGATTTGATGCATCAGATGGCCACAAGCAGCTTGATTTTCAGATAGGAGAAAGTCCTACCGTATGCAGGATTGGACATGGCACATCCGAGAAACAGCCAACATATTTGCCTGAAAGCAGGCAAATGCTCAATATGCACTATATTGAATGCATCTAATGCCATGGGGCATCTTTGTATTGTATTACTAACCTTATGCCTTGTTATTTCAGTGTTTCATTTTGTAGTGAGATTTGTGTTTTTCATGTTATTAGATTAGTTAATAGATGAAGAGCTTATATCTTTTCTTTGCTTAACGTTACATGATGATTTTTGGATGGACGTTACTTATGTTGTGTGTTGCATGGATGCAAATTCTGGATTCTCAAATTCCTCCAGTGCAGCAACATATCCCCAAGTAGAGCCAGATGTTGACCACTACATGTCAATGACCCATAGCAGTACACCCCCTTTTTTTGCAGAAGGGATAGTGCCCGATCGATGTGCTCGTGTCGTCCAGCTATCATCATCAGCTTGATCAACATCTTATAATGTAAACCTAATCTGCATGTGTATAATCTAAATAATATCAACAGATCTGTGTCGTGTATGTAATTACCTAGTTAAACCTACTTTTCTGGTGACGATCTACATTCCAGGAGGTTTTTTGTCTCACCGATCCATTCTTGAATGGTCGGCAGAGTTTTCCTTCAACCTTACCCCAAAACCGGAATGGATTTTGTCACTGAGATCTTAGGGGAGTCCTGGTGTTCTAGATCGAGTATATGTAAAAGTGATTTGCGAATAATCCTAACTATTTGGTTAGGTTATTTAATTACAAATTGCTTGATCTGCTAGATTATATTTTGTGTCGCAAAACTGAGTAGTTTGTGAAGGTCTTTTGCAAATGGGTCTTCCCCCTTGAGATGTAAAAATGTAGAAATCATAATGTAAAGTGTCTTGAGGGTTAGAAAAATAATTTATCCCCTCATAGGTTAATTAATTAAATTTTCCAACCAAAATTAATTAAAATCCTAGGCAAGAAATTTAATTAATTCTAGGTCCTAGGTAAATTTAAATTCTCCGAAGGCAAAATTCGTTGGTCCTTAAAAATTAAATTTTAAGAGGTCCAGGGACTAAGGTAAATTGATTATTTTGCAAAATTTTAAGTCTTTGGTCCCTGTGGTTGAATCAAAGTCAAAATTTTGAGGAAATTAATTCAAAATTTTAATTTTTGAATTAATTAAAATGCATTTAATTGAAAAACTCGAATTTCCTCAATAATTTAAAATTTCAACGAATGAGATTAAAAGAAATTTTAGATCCTCATCAACGGTAGAGATTACTTTGACGAGGATCACTCCAACTAGCCGTTAGATGATTTATCTTTAAATAGGAAGTCATTTGTCAGTCAAATCATCTGATCTCTGGATCGTGTAATAAGCTCTCAAGCTCTCATGTATAATTTTTTGAATTAATGCAAAAGTCTTTGGGGTTTCAACATGTTGTAATGTTCCTCTTCATGAATTTATGGTAACATTGTTTTAATTTCTACTTAATATTATGTGAAAACTATCAATCAATAGCTCTCTTAAAATAATCTGAATACAGGTACTTGATTTAGTTTATTGGATCTAGGGTAACATTTTTTAATTTTGATTGAAGTAGCAGGTATCTCTATTTCTTCGGAATTTTATTGTTGTTCTATTTTTCTACTTGATTTGATAATTGATATAGTGCTTGCAGAAGATCTTTCAGTTTCTCATTGAGCATTTGGAGATAGTCTTCAGTTGGACCAACCAACTCTCAACACATATTTTCTAAAGAGCCTACTTCATATAAGCCTCAAGATTTATCTAACGATAATATTTTTCCTGTAAGGTGTTTTTGGGCTAATACCTCTCTAAAATTTCAAAATCTTTTAAATCTATTAAGAGCCTTAGTTTATCAAATCTGGGAGCGGAATTGGACTCATACTCCTCAGAACTGATAGATCTGTATATTATTTGTATAGATCTGTTATTTACTTGTGTAGATCTGAAATATTGTAACATAATTTTGAATTTAACATTTTGGTTTTTTGGATTTTCTCTATTTTTGTACATTTTGGGTATTGGGTTTTTCTCTTTTCATTTGTGCAGGAATAGATCTGAGAAATCAGCTAAAAAAAATTTTAGATCTGAGCTAGTTCTAGACCTTTAAGGGCAAGATCTAGGCTCAAAGATTGTGTGCAGGAATAGATATGAGAAATCAACCAAGAAAATCTTCAGATTTGAGCTAAATCTAGACCCTGGAGGGAAAAATTTGGGCTCAAAGATTGTTTGCAGGAATAGATCTGAGAAATCAACCCAGTAAATCTTGAGATTTGAGATTTTTCAAGTAGATATGGGGGTTTTGAGACAGATCTAGGCCCTGAAGGGCAATATTTTATCCCAAATATTTTTACAAGGCGGTCATTAAAGATTTTGCAATAAATCTGAAAATCTGAATCAAAAAAAAAAAAAAAAATTAAAAACAAGGGTTTCAAGTTTTGGGGCTCCTAAGCCCAAATCTGCCTTCTCCTAGCCCAACGCTAGTTCTATCAGGCTTAGCGCTAGCTCCCATTGGCTCTAGATTCCCTTGCTCCATTTCTAATTTGAATATTTGATTTTCTGAAGCTAATCATTGGTGGGTTTTCACAGAAAATTTGGTAAAAATTTGTGATTCAGATATTAAAAGTTTTTTGGCAACTTGGGCAAGTGGTCTTCAAGGCCTAAGGCCTAATGGTTTGATCTCTAAACCATTTTTTTCCTCACTGTTTGCTACAGCAGTCATATACCTTTCTAATAGTGGTGAAAAGCACATCTAAGTGGTTTGAAATTAACTAAAAAATTGTTAAATACATTAATAAGTCATTTATGTTTGATGTGTATCAAGAATTTGGCCTAGATCTACATTTTAAGTCATTGTTATCTCTAAATAATTTTGTTTCTGAAGTCTGAAATATAACAGTGGAAAAATTTCATGTGGGTTAGCCTAAAATCAGTGCTTAAGTTGTCTAATACATTAAGGAATTAATTTCTTGAGTTGGGCATTCATCATTAGGCTTAATTCATGTTTTAATCGCTGGCTGTAATAAGTATATCAGATCTGATATAATTCCGGAAATCAAGTCATAACAGGCTGAAAAAATTTTATAATTCATGTGGGCAAGTTGGAAAATTTTCGGTAAATTTTTGGCATAAAGATATCGTTGATAGCTTATTGTTTTCATTGTTATATTGTTGCGGTCATAAAGTTTTTCTTACTGTTGTCCTAAAAATTAATTTCTGAAAATTAAGTACTCTGTCATGGAATTGTGATAAAATGCATATCCTTTGTTTCATAAACTGAGTATTTTTTGAGCACCTGTTGAGATTAATTGCAAAGAAGTTTTTGCTCTCTTTGAGCTATAACTGTATCAGAAAGATTTGAAATAAGTTTGTGTTCTAATTGTAATACCTTCAGGGGTTTAATTTTGAGTCTTCATTTAATAAAGCGAACATTTCATTTGGGTATTGGAAGTTTCTGCGACATAAGCATCTTTTCATCCTTGAATCTAACTTCATCTCTTCTCATCATCTGATGCATTTGCATATAAGTTAGTTTTGCATAAATAAAATTTACTTCCAAGCATAAACTTGGTCAATAGAGAGATAGGTATCCATCCATCTTTACTTGAGTAGCCTGCTCTTAATAGTACTTAAAACGGTGACCTTGAAATCGTCAAAACCACAGCTCTCTGCAGCACCGGAGGCACCGGGTATGTTAGATTTTTAGGAGAGGTATCATTAATCACACCTTAGTGTGCTTCACCTTATCTTTTTTCTACCAATTACTACGAAATCAAGCTCAATATAGAAAGGATCGAAGGGTTAAAACTTAGATAGGCATTTAACTAAAATTAACCAAGATTCTTGCATCTCACATTAGTTTTAGGTCTGCATTTCATATAAGATAGTCATTCATCTAAGCAGCAGTTGCTAATCGATTACTTGGTCTTCATTTCCCTAGCAAGATCGTTGACTCCATAAGGCAATGGTATCAATAGTTTAAAATCTAATCAAATCCTATAAGTCTTGCTAAATCTTAATCAAGTACTTGATCGCTTCACTGTGTCTCCCGAACTAGTTGGTTCCTAGCTAGTTCTTCTTCATTCCATTTTTCCATAGGATCTACCCCCCTTAGCCTGCTGTAGGGAAACAGTGTAAACGAAGAGATTGGGGATCAATGTGACAGCCCTCGATCTGAGCCGTTGTCGCGGTGCCTAGACATTCTGTGTGAAAACACGCTGGAAACTAAGAAATGCTAGCACACACACACACACACAAATAACACAATTATTTTTGGACAAAAGTCCCTGGAAAAACCCAACTTGGGAAAACCAATTCAGCAACTGAGGGTTTTATTATTATGCAGCAATAAGAAATTATGAGTACAACTGGATGCCGAAATCTGACAATCCTACAAAGAAAAATACTAGCAAAAATCTAGCGAGGAATTTTCCTCACCCCACAGGCAAACTTCCAGCACAACTTGCCTTCAGAAATATGGCCTTCTGACCTCTCTGTCAACCTCTGCATTGGTTTGCGCAACCTACTAGACGTCAAGCCTCTGACTGGTCTCTGATGAAGTCGTTTTTCCTTCTGTTGATTGAAAAAATGCTTCTCCAGCACTCTGGGACTCCTTCCCAACCTCCCTCTCAGCAAATTGATCTTGCCTCTAACAGTTGCTACATTGCCCCAGCGTCAACCTCTTTGTGGCTCTTTTGTCTCTCTACAAATGGCCTCGTTGGATCTGGAATGCCTCCTCTAGCCTCACTGTCTCTGCCCCTCTCACTGCTTCGATCTCTATCTCTCTCTCCGGCCACTGACTGTTGCTACTCTGTAAATCGATATGCCAAGAAATCAAATTACTCAAGTGTTTTCTCCATCACCACATCGACCTCCTCTTATAATCCTCTGTTGGAACACCAGTGGCCAAGATTAAAACATAATCGATGGCTAAGATCATCTCTAAATCGATCCGTGTGAGTTTCTAGATGATTCTCACCTTGATTTAATTAACACTGATTAATTAACCATATTCCCTAAATTTAGAGTTAGGAAATATTCAAAAATTAATTAATAATCTAATTAAGTCATTTCTAGATGGAATTTCTAGAAACGAATTCCAGGTTTTGGGGATCTCAAGTATTCTAGCCTCTCTACCATATTTTGTGGCTAGAACACATCCGATGCTACAAAAACTAACTGTAATCATTTTGAAAAGCTTACCATGTCCTTATGAAAAATTATTGAGACCCTAAACATCACCTCTACCATTGTTGACTTTGTTAACCCTCATATTCTGAGGGTTCACATGTGATTTCCACCATATATCAAAGGTTAGTAGGATGACACATATGGAGTATTTGGTGGACTAGTAGATTCCTTCCATTATGGCAGCTTTGGCTTACACCCATGTTTTTGGCTTGGGTGAATCAGCGCCATGGTTAGAAGACACTCATCTATCTCATCCTTGGATGGATTATCATTTGGCAGTTTTTCTATTTGTGTTCTCTTCATATTATATACCAGTGTCGAAAATATCGGTATCAGCAAAATATCGGCGAGGGTCCAGAAAACATCTTATCGGCAATATTGGCAAAATATCGACAAATATCGGCAAACATAAAAAACGCATTATATATTCATTTTTTTCAAAATTTTAAACATATAAAGCAATAACAACATGAAATAAACACATTGGCACATAAATATGAAGAAAGCATTGATATATATGATGTAGTGGATGTAAAATAAAAATGATACATCAAAGGCGATACCAAATCCTGCTGATCCCTGATAATTGTCTAATCAAGGACTCAAATGTGGAGGACCAATACAAAATAACATCACATATATAAAAGTATCTCATCATCATGAGTTATAAACTTATTATATGTAGCAAAACAAATAAAACTAGTAGCTATCTATCTGAGATCAGTGCCCTCTCCCTAGAAGCTATATTTTTGTCTTTTTCATCAATTGTTTCAAGAGCTTTTGTATAACCTCCGCACTAGAAACCGTACAAGCCATTACATCATGTCCAAGGAGTTTAGTCAGATGGAATTTCAATTGCGTAACCCCTCCTGCCATCTTGGTTCCACATAATTTGCATGATATATATGCCTGATTTGTCCCACCATTAGGCTCCTCATACTCCCAAAATGGGTCCAAGGCTTTTGGCATATTTGTAGTGAACTATTCAAACCTAGGGCACCAAAAAAACAAAAAATTGGCATTAGACACCCCAAACACAAAAAATAATAAGTAATAACTACCTCATTATAAAAAATATTTTTTTTACTACATTATTTGCAATGTGAATGAAAAATGGCAATAAGAGGGTGCATAAGAAAGTCTAAAAAAAGATGAAGCTTGTTGTCCAAATATGGAGAAAACCCTTGCATTGGCTCATGGGCACGAAAATCAAAGCAAATGGAAAAAAAAGACAAAGAAGCAAAATGTTGGTAGGCAAAGAGGCAAGCAAGTATAACCCTAAATCTATGAAAAAAATTATTAAATCGAGGTTTTAAAGAACATACCTGTTAATGGAAGAAATGAAGTTTGTCTCAATGTTCTTCAATCTTTGATCCACAAACAATTCTTAGTTGGTTGTGATAATGGTTGTTTGATCCTCAACCCCTCCTTGACAACCACCACAAAGCTCTTCCCCTTCCTTCTTCAAGACTCACAAACCAAAATGAGCAAATGAAATGACCAAATTGCCTTTTCTAACTACGGCCCAGTGTGCTCGGCAATTTTTTATGTCGTCGCACGATATTTGGCCAAGATATCAGCGATATTTCGAAAATATTGCAATATTTTCTTGGTGATATTTCAACTTGCCAAAAACATCGTGATATTTCCGAAAATTGTCGATATCTCGACAATATTATCAACACTGTTATATACCTCCTAATCTATGTTACCAGATCCATGGTGCCAAGTGGCTGGATTCGTGGATCCTCGTATTGGAAACGAATTTGGATCTGGATCTGCTGAAATTCACCTAGGATCCACTTCATAGAAAAGTTGGTTCACAAGTGTTTTGAAATGCCAGCACTCGACAATCAAACTCATATTATTGAATACCTGCTCCATGACAAATGCTTCATGGCAAAGATATCTATATGTGTGACTAACGCTATGTAATTGGATTAATGGGGCCTATTACCCACCAAAATTTGGGTAATCCTATAGGAGAAATTTTTTTCTCCAATCTTGGATAGCCAGGTAGCAACCCTACATATTACCCAATGATGATGATATGCCACATTCCTCCGCCATTTAAATAGGTCATACCATAGTTGCAGGAATCCCCCCCCCCCGGATCCTAAGCCGGAATCGCGACCCGTACGGAATCGTTCCGGAATCTCCAGGCGAAGCGCGATTCCGAATTTTAGGTGGCGCGATTCCTATTTTTAAAAACGATTCCTGCCATTTAGGTTGCGTTGCCCCCGGAATCGCGCTTCGGAAGGCGATTCAGGCAAGAGGTTGCGCCACGCAACCTGCCCGGAAGCGCACGCCACCCGCACGCAACCCGCACGCAACCCGCGCGCAACCCGCGGGGCAGCAAAATAAACATAATTTTTTTTTAATTTCTTTTAAAATTTAACTTAACTAAGCATGAGGGGGTGGGTTAGGGTGACTTTAGGGTGACTTTAGAAAAGAATAAAGCCCCCATTCTCTTCTCATTTTCTCACTTTGAGTTTATGAGAGTTGGAGAAGAGAAGAGAGGAGAGGAGAAGAGAAGAGAGGAAAGGAGAGGAGAAGAGAGGAGAGCTTGGAGGAGTGAAGAAGAAGGAGCTAGGAGAAGGAGGAGGAGCTTGCTATTCACAATCTACTACTTTTTTTCATAGATTACTCATTAGACTTGTAGACTTGTGAATTTGAATTTTGAACCTTTTTGGCTTGGCGGTGACCAAGTGACATATTTTGTAAACATTATTATTTGAATTTTGGACATGACAAATGTTGACAGTTGCTCACTTGCTAGATAAATCATAATATGCTCTATGTTTTATGTTTTATAATATGTTTAAACGTTTTATGTTTTATAATATGCTTAAAAATTTGATGTATGTTTGTAATAGCTAGAACATAGATGCTTGTTGTACATACTAGTAACTACAATGGGATCATGGATGCCATATCTATCTTGATTTATGCAAAAATATGCATGTTTTCATGTCTTCTACAATTAATTTCATATTTGGGATGTTTGTTTTGAGTATAAATGCAAAAAAATATAAATATATATATATAGCAGACGCTTCCGCGGATGCTTCGCTTCCTAGATTTTTGGAAAATGACGCTTCCGCGTCCTCGCTTCCAAAAAAACGTCCCCGCTTTATGCAACATTGTTCATGTTTGTTGTTGCAATATTATTATTATAGTCATTCTAGATTTTTGCACTAACTCTCCATTGCAGGCAGAGGTAAGTTCAAAGGGTATTTTGTTTTTCCATTTGGGATTGGGTTTTGTTGGGAAAATTGCATGCAGGTAGAAGAAGATTCAAGGACAGCATCAAGCGAGCATTCAAGAGCTGAGGTATCAAATCAAAGGAAGCATTGCAGCAGGACATCCTTTGAACACATAAAAGTGATCCGTATATTGTGAAGAAGTGTCAAGACCAAGAGTCATCATTGTAAAGTTGTAAAAGATTCATTTGTAAAAGTGTCATCATTGGAAGAGTCATTGTTGTAAAAGAATCAATCTGCCTAGAGTCGAAAAGGCATTGTTGGGAGGTATAGGAGTCTCTGTTGGGATGATGTCATGCTTGGGTTGCAGATCATAGTGTGATTGGGTGTTCGGTAAAAATCATTGTAAATCATATTGTATCATGGATCGTTGTCCCTAATACGGGAATGCACACTCTTGTCTCATTTCAGTCATTATAGGGTGGCAAGGAGGTGCTAGGCAGGTGCATGAAGTCACCTACAGGTTGGAACCTGTGAACACTTCAGGGTGGTAGGTTGGTTTATGATGTTGGGGCATCCATTCAGTTGACTACCAAAGAAACTAGGGCGTTGGGGCGTCCTTCCAGTGGGAGCTGGAGAAGAATGTTTTTCTAGAATTCTAGGAAGTTGTAACTTTCATTTCAGTTAGGGCTGGAGATCAAAGAATTTATTAAAAAAGTGTTTGGTGGTTTTTAACCCGGAGGGGGTTTTCCACCAAAAATTCTTGTGCCTACTGTGTTCTATTTCTTACTGTTTTTACTACATAAATATTAATAATAATTGAAGATTAACTAATGCTTTGAAAGATTTAAAAAGTTCTAATTGCTAAGCAATATTGATTCACCCCCCTCTCAGTACTGCCAACATTCATATCCACCACGACCATGTCATCTCACAGGATGGAAGCTTATTTGAGACTTGGAGACATAGCATGGGTAGTTGAGCTATGCATCTCAGAGTTGGGGAAACACGGACAGCTATGACACCCGCATATTTTTGCATTATTGGAGAAGAATCAGGTAGTATTTGGAGACATTCCACCAGGTCGTCCACCAGAAAGGGGTTTGGAGCACGCCATAGAGTTGGAAGAGGGAGTGCATGCAGTTATTACTACTCCCTACAAGCATCCCAAGGCGTACCAGGATGAGATCGAGAGGGCTATTCAGGATTCGTTGGCATTGAGCCACATTAGGCACAGCTCTAGTCCCTTTGCTTCTTCAGTGGTGTTGGTGAAGAAGGATGGGACCCTTCGCATGTGCATTGACTACAAGGCCCAACAAAATAAGACGTTGAAGAATAGGTACCTAATACCGTGCATTGATGAGTTGATGGATGAGTTTAGAGGAGCCAAATACTTCTCTAAGATAGACCTGCATTTGGGATACCCCCAAATTCAGTTGAGGGAGCAGGATATTCCGAAGACTACATACAATGCCACTACGAACGTTTTGAGTTATTGGTGATGGCCTTTGGGCTAACCAATGCACCAGCAACCTTCCTGTCTTGCATGAACCATGTGTTCCACCAGCGATAACGCATATTTGTGTTGGTTTTCTTTGACAACGTTTTGATATACAGCAAGACTTGCGAGGAGCACTTGGAGTGTTAATTTTGGGTAGCATCGGATGTGCTCTAGCCATGAAATTCGGGGGAGAAGCTAAGACACATGAGATCTCCAAGACCCCGAGATCGTTTGGAGAAATTCCACCCGGATGAAGAGTTATTAAAATAATTAATATTTTTAATAAGTTCCTAAGTCTAAACTTAGGAAAATAAAAATATTAATATGTATTAATAAGAAATGGGTGAGAAAGTTCTAAGTTACGAGGATCAAGCTAGTTCTAATCTTAGTCATTGATTAGGGATTTAATCTCAGTCATTGATTCGTCAACAAGAAAGGTATAAGAGGAGGCTTGAGGTTCAGTTAGAGACACACCAAGTGATCAAAGAATTCGATTTTTTGGAGCAAGGTTTGTTGAGGAAATCGAGTTAGTGATCAGAGTTGTAGTGAGGAGCAGTTTAGCAAGGGATTTTCATCCGAGGCTGAAGAATACATAGCAGAGAAGCAATGTAGTGCCTGGAGAGATAGTGCAGGCCCTAGAAGGGTTGATGCAGAGGCCGAAGAGTTGACACAGAGAACGCACAAGGCTGACGCAGGTGATGCAGAAGTCGTAGAGGCTGACGCTGGGCCTCAGAGGCAGCACTAGGGAGATTCTGTAGGGAAGACTAGGAGAAGATCAACAGATTTTGAGCTGGGAGAGAGTGACGCAACTCTTAGAGGAGTGACACAGTTCCAGAGCAGTGCTTGGAGCAACTTTCACTATTTAGCATAGGGAACAGCCAGAGTCACTGCGGGGTTTGATCATTCGTTTGCTGATTTGTCGGAATATTTGTCTCCGGATAGAGGTAATACTGTCAAGGATATTCTCTGTTGGGTGAGCCATTTCTAGCACCCAAGTTGTGTTGATTTGGGGTAGCATCGGATGTGCTCTGGCCATGAAAATTGGTGGAGAGGCTAAAGCACAAAAAATCTCCAAGTCCCAGAAATCGTTTGCACAGAATCTAACCAGTTTAGAAGATATTAATGTGAATTAATATAAATCTGAGTTAGAAAGGTCCAAAAGTCATGGATCAAGCCAGATCTAATCTTAGCCGTTGATTAGGGACTTAATCTCGGTCGTTGATGGACCAACGAGAAAAGTATAAGAAGAGTCTTGAGGGTCAGTAGGAGAAAACACTGAGGGAGACCAGTCAATTCGATTTCTGGAGCGGGGTTAAATGAGAAATTCAAACTAGTGGTCTGGAGAGCAGCAGGAGGCAACAAGTACAGAGCAGAGAGTCAGAATCAGCCACAGAAGACCAGCACAGAGGTAGGGGAGGCAGACACAGGGCCTTTCAAGCAGACGCTGAGGCAGCAGGAGACTGCGTAGTCGCTAGAGGGCATGCGTGGGTGACCTAAAGAGGCCCAGGGTTGACGCAGACAAACAGGGGCTGACGCAGAGTGTCTAGGAGCCACGCAGAGATCAACGAGGCTGACGTTGTGTTGGAAATAATACTGAGAGGGGGGGTGAATCAGTGTTATCAGATCAATAAAACTTTTTCATTTTCTTACTCAGATTCATATACGCTACTTCAGTTAAGGATATTCGCGTGTATACGCGACTGTGTCTAAAGAAACTAGCATATATCCAGATTATTTATAAGTCAGATAATCCATTACATGTTGATCTTTAGATAATGCATCAGAACTTCATTGACCACATGAACAGTAAACAGAAGAAATAAACAGAACAGATCATCACACACAAGAAGCACACATGAACACCATGATATAAGGTG